>CANSNZ010001402.1:0-220271 GCA_947646795.1 Beta lomatogona | reverse complement strand
AATTTGCACGAGTGCCACCATTCTCCCTGTGATCTGTTACTTGTGTGCAAAACTGCAAATTGCTAGTTAGGAAGATTGATAAAATTGATGGAGGGAGTATGTAATACTAGTGGGTAAAATCTGAAGATAGGTTTTTAGGGAGAATGTGACCTGATGTGATCAGATAACATAGTTCTGAATTCTGTATACTTAGATGTGTGATATTTGGAAACAAGCACCAACTGAAATGAGCAGGTAGTGGGAGGAACAAGCTAATATGTTTTATTTTGGATAGGAGCTGCAAAAAGTATCATCCATAGATTGACACCAAACCCAGGGATGTTGAGGTGTTTGGCAGTGGTTTTGGGATTGGTGTTGGATCAAGGACTTAGGCATGAAGATTTCGTTTTTATCTTGAAGCCTTTGGGTGATGAAGCGAGGGGACATTGCAACTGGTGTGGTTGTGGTGGAGAGGAATAGATTGAGACGAGAAGGGACCGAATTGAAAGGGCAGCATGACAGGGATGTGAAGGCTATAGAAATGGGCTGAGCACCACTCATTCATGAGTGAGTCTAAACTGGGAACTCTTTTGAGGGAAAAATGGCTCAAGGTGCTGGAAAATAAGCTATAAAACACATTAGCAATGGATTTGGCTTCAAGCTTATGCTTTTATATAGCAAAGGCCACAAGAGTCAGAAACATCTAAAGCTTTTTCAGTTTTCACTTATCCCATAAAAAAAAAAAGCTTCTTTTTTTTTTTAAGGCTTTGTCAAAGAGCTTGAAATATGGGAAAGAAATTTGTAAAGTGCCAGAGTCCAGTGTTTAAAAAAGTTGAACTGACCTGGCCTCAAGTTTTTTTTCCCCTTAATGTCTATGACACAGCAGATGAGAAGAGTGATCTCTCTCACCACTACTTATACTGGTGCTATATCAACTTACTGAAGTTCTTGTTGTAGGTTGCTCCGACGAAATATAGGGGATCTTTGGGATCTTTGTGTCAGATTGGCACTTGTCTTGGGATTATAGCCTGCTTATTTATAGCAACTGCAGCAGGAAAATGATCCACACTGGTAAGTCAGTCAAACTCCGCTATTCTCTGAATAATTCCGAAATAATCTCATTGACCTACGACGCAGCACAAAAGAAAAAGTGGGCATGGGCTTCCTGATCTGCTTTCGACTTCCCCATCTGTTTTCACGCTTTCAGTTTTTCCCATTTGTTTCCCTCGCTATTATACGAATAATATCAAAAAGACCCAATTAACAGATTTAGTACTAGTAAGAACGACAAGTAGATAGAAAGACGGTATTAGTAATAGACATTATAGGTGTTACTTGTTAGTAGTAATTATTATTATATTTGAGCTCTGTGACCGTTCTCCTTAGAAAGGCATAATAGGTGCCAATAGTAGTTTGCGATGGGCATTTCTAAAGTTTCTTCATACTGTTTCAGTGATGGTCAAGGTGTGTGTGTGTTTTTTTTTTGGGAGGGGGAGGGATTGGACGTATTTGTCTGTACGTCTTGATGATATTTGCTTCTAATGAATCCTGGCACGAGGTCAGAACAACTTATATGTTCTGTACACTTTTCCCCCTTTTATTTGACCTGGTTATACATGCTTAGCCTACATGCCAGTCCTCTGATTCCTGAATCTCTCATTTCCTTACAAATGTCTTTCTAGGTGGAGGACAATGCTTTACATTGCAAGCATCCCTGGGTTTATTCCTTACAATTGGAATGCAATTTGCTGCGGACAGCCCTCGTTGGCTATGTAAAGTATGTCTTCTAATGAAGAGCCAATCTTGTTGCTTGATTGTCTTCAATGATTTCTGATCCTGTGAGTGGAATATCTATGCAGATGGGGAGACTTGATGATGCTAAATCTATTATATGTAATCTTTGGGGCCCATCAGAAGTTGATAGTGCAAGCAGGTATAGAAGAGTTTCAGTCAGTATTCAATAGAAATGAAGGAGATAACAGTACAAACTGGTTGGAACTCTTCGAGGAGCCAAACTATAAAGGTTGTATCAGCATTTATGTGAGTATCTGGTGCAATTATTAAAGTTGATGTTCTTGTATTTAAGAAGTATTTAGCATCTGAAAGGTAAAGCACACTAAGACAGATTTATCTGGTTTGTTTCCCTGATATATAGCATGTCTTCTTGCAATATAAAAGAGGTTTTCACTGGTCCGTAACTACGAAACCTTTATGCAATAGCTTGACTACTATACTCTTTTACATAGAGGGTATTATATCATATTGTACCACTACGCTCAGACCTGTAGTACGGTTCCATTTATAGTAACAATAATGCTCTAAATCATAAAGGTAATTTCAACCATTAGCTTAAGCTTCTTTAATTGTGTTGGTATCTTCATATCGTATCAAAGCAATAAGGACCATAAAGTCTTTGAGTTTGATTCACATGAGCGCCTAATTCAAATAGTGGGATAAATCACCAGTAGGCTTGATCACTGAGGACCTAAGTATTTTATGAGAGGGTGTTGTGGAGGATAAAGCCAAAGTTAGACCTCCCTCCATCAGTCTAAGCTTTTGGTTAGTTTGTTGCTTCACTCAGGACAAGGTTGAGTTTGTTACTTACTTACTTCATTTAGGACGAGGTAGAGGTCATTTTTGTTGCTACCCCATAATTGATAGAAAGTAATTGTATCTGATAAAAATGTTAGCTCTTTGCAGCATTATTTATGAATAGAAAGTATAACTGTTTCCACACTCATAATGCTGTCAAGTTATTCTCTTGTTTGAGATGAGGACGTGATGAACTTTATTTTCCACAAAAAGTCTGATGCAATGTTCTTGAATGCTGCAGTTGCGCTTGTAGGAGGTTCTCTTTTTCTATTGCAACAATTTGCAGGGATTAATGGGGGTCCTTTACTTTTCATCTTTAACCTTTCAAGATGTTGGGATCACAAGTGCTGCTTTTAGCAAGCTTATATGTTGGACTCACCAATTTTGCAGGTTCAGAAACACATAGTTTCTGCTACTTTTCTTTAATATGTATCTAGCTGAAGAAATATATGCTATATTGATGGATATTAAATTAATTATATTTACTTGCCAGTCAAAAAAGCAAACTGATTCCCTTGATGTATGCTTCCTCCGTTTTCCTGATACTCGCAACGTTAAAATGTGCACAAGAACCAAGGACAGGATAGAGAATCTCGAGATAGAGAGAGAGAGAAAACCGCGTGCTAGGAGAGAGAAAGAGAGAATATGTTGCCATAAAATGTCAAACGTTGCAAGTAATAAGAACTTCCTGAAATGGGAAATGTTGTAAGTATTAAAAAACAGAGGATGTATTTCAATATTTTATTTTGTATGAAAAGGATTATGTTATATCCTTCTTTTAATAAACTGTACTGAATCATTGAAAAGTGTAGGATATTTTACACTTTTTTTTTTTTTTTTTGCTTACACCAATTTATTTATGTCTGTAACTTTGTCACTGAGTGGCTATTGAACTTCAGGTGCTCTTTCTGCATTGTTCTTGATTGATAAGCAAGGAAGGCGGAAACTTCTAATTGGAAGTTATTTGGGAATGGTGAGTGCTACTGATGATGTTAATGGGTGCCTACTTACAGAAAGCAAATGCTTTTTGTAGAGAGATAGAGAGGAAGCAGTAGATTACTCTCTTCCTCTACTTCCTCCGTCCTCAAATAATAGGCGACATTTAATTTGGGGTTAGGAGTTCAGCTAAAGTATCATAACTACACGTCACTATTAAGATTTTTGCATGTTCACCTTATGAATCATGAATGTAATCCTTTTTTGAAATTCGTACAAGGATATCATTAAGGTTCTATGGAAAAATTCCAATTTAACTTACTAAATGTGATCGATTCTCTTGAATGGAGGATGGGAAGGTTGGGATGTAGAGAGGTTGTGTGGATCTTTTATGAGCTTGTCATCCATTTTATGGGTTTTCGGATAACGCACTAATGTGACCTTTGTCTTCTTTGCAGGCTGTGTCGATGTTTCTTATAGCATATGGTATCAGCTTCCCAGATGAGGATGTCAGTCACAACCTTTCAATCCTGGGTACATTAGGGTATGCTTCTTGTTTATTTAAAATTTGCAACTTTCTTGTGTTGAAGTCTTGAAGATGGGTTCGGCTGAGCTTTTTCAAGCCTATAATCTTCTTAGTTTTGGTTGAACCTTTATGCCCTGTTAAATACAAGATCATAAACCGAGGGAAAGCTAATGTGTGTATTTTTGTTATGTCTCATGTGAGTATGTGACCATTCGTGATACTGCATTGTCACCAAGCATGTCTATTTTTCTAATTGTAGTTTTATTAGTTCCAATTTTATGTTGGACCATCATGAGGTAGAGGTGGCAATGGGTCAGGCAATTCTGTTTAGTCTGGACTGGGCTGGATTAGGCCTAAGTCTTGATTAGATTGACTCCAGGACTGGCCAAGTCTTGTCGTTAACAGGGCTGAGCTAAAACTGGCCTGGTTTTGGGCATCTGATTAATCCTATTGTTTTCAAAAAAATTGAACTTTTAAAAGAGCTTAGTGAACTAAGTGGTGCCTATTTGAGCCCAATAATTCAGACTTTAGCCATGACTTGCTACTTAGAAACCTGGGCTAGGCTGGCTCATCCATTCATGGCCCAGCTTGTATTGG
Organism: Beta lomatogona; assembly: GCA_947646795.1. Taxonomy (NCBI): domain Eukaryota; kingdom Viridiplantae; phylum Streptophyta; class Magnoliopsida; order Caryophyllales; family Amaranthaceae; genus Beta; species Beta lomatogona. The sequence continues at coordinate 215,641 of CANSNZ010001402.1, read as the reverse complement.
ACATTTTTTAGGCTAGGGCTGGTTCAGAGTGGTTTGTCGTTCAACCGACCCACTTGCCAGTTGCCACACCTGGTGGTGTTGCTATTAGAACCAATGAACCAAAAAAGGCATTTGGTGGTGGAGATGCATTAGACAATAGACATACACTGATACACATATGAGTTTCCATGTAAAACTGCACTCATTACTCACTAGTCATTATAATTTCCTTAATATATGACCTAGCACCAAACAAGCTATTGGGGTCATGTGTGCACATGAACATCTTCTTGTATCCATGCACTTTCCTTGGTGCTTTAAGATATTGTGAGAACTTTGCTGCTCTTATTATGACCTTTTTAAAACTAACTAGAAGAATTGAGGAAGCCAAAGTGCATTGCTTATTGGATGCAAGCTTGTAGGTTCAGTGGGTATGCAAACTAACTGGGAACTCTGAGTTGCTGAATCTTTCACTGAAGGACGACAAACGTGTAGTGAGCTTTGGTACTATTCTTTTAGCCTCGGGCCATGCAATCAATGAACTTTGCTGGATGCTTCTTAAAGTAAATGCAAAGAACGAGCCTTTTTGTTGTTTGTTGATTTCTCAATTAGATGGCTTTTAGCTTGATTTGCTAGAATGCGTTCTATTTGTAGTTCCAATTACGACAACTCCTTAATTTTTATTATACAGATGTTCTGAAGAAAATATACTGAATGGCTCTTCTCTATATTTTAGGTACATGTACTCCTTTGCATTGGAGCTGGCCCAGTGACTGGCATTATTATTCCCGAGCTTAGCAGCAGTAGGATGCGAGGGAAAATTATGAGTTTCAGTTTCTCTGTGCACTGGGTATGTCTGAATTTTTGAAGATTAGGATAACGTCTGTTAAAGAAATGAGAAGAAGTACAAACATAGAGAACAAGATCCCCTCTAAGAGAATCTAATACAAGAAATTGGCGTGGCAACCATGCTTAACACATCTGCAAAGACTTGGGAACCCCTCTCCCAAAAAAAAAAAAAAAAAAATGTTGGGTGTGCCGCTGATACAGAATTTGGATTTTTTTTTTTTTTCTGGAGCCAGTATGAATAGCTAGGCTTGTTGAACTCCTGAGATGCCTTCTCTTTTACTCCTTACAAACCTTATTGCTGGACTTTTTTCCAAAATAGATGGTGATGAAGTCCACTTAACACCTATGATCTCGTAGATTTTTTGATATTAAAAATGGGAAATTGGGTGATTTCAAGACCACATCAGACTTTGTGATCTCATTTTATTCTATATTTTTATCAGGGTTGGGTAATTATATTATTATTTTCTTTTTTGGTACGGAGAGGACCTCACATGTCCTATCTCAGGAAATCTTTGGGGCTGAGATTCCTCTGGGCTCTGGGGAGCCGGGTCGAACCCTGGCCAATTGCCTGGGAGCCATGATTAGCTATACACTGAGCTAATTTTGCTTATGAGTTCAGAATGACGTGCTTTTTCTTAGTATCAGCTACATATCTTAACCAGTTTCTAGAAGCAGCATAAAGATGATCATGACATCACCAGAGGAAGAATTGTCATTTCTACCAAAAGTTAAATAAGAACAATAATGATATTTTCCTGAACTTCTCACCTGCAGTGGAAGTGAGAAATTGATTTGCACAAGGTGCTATATGGTCCACATCTTAATTTTCTGTATACCTGAACATTTCCTCCAGTTTTTGCTACCATCATGGGTCCATTAGTATGTATAATGTTGAGAAATGGAATTCTTAGTTTTTTTACGCCTCTTTTTTCGCTTGTTTTTTGGGGAATGTTTGTCATCACCTATTAGTTTTTGACACATGACTTTTTCTGCACTTCTGGTGTGGCTCAGGTCTGCAACTTCCTGGTGGGTCTATTTTTCCTTGAATTAGTAAGGACGTTTGGTGTTGCTCCAATCTACATGAGTTTTGGTGGAGTGTCCCTGCTATCAGCAATATTTTGCTATTCCTTCATAATAGAAACTAAAGGGCGATCACTTGAGGAGATTGAGATATCACTACGGTCTAAGCTCCCAGGGCGTGACAACTGATATTGCTGATATATGTGTCTTAAGAGCGTGTTTACGATGTGATGACTGATGACCAACTAACCTTGGTAACGAGAGTTCAGACAAGTCAAATAGGTTGAAAAGGCTCTGGTTCCATTATTAACATTGTGGTTCCTCGTCTCGAAAAGCAAAACGAGGCAAGGTGGTTGCTGTGTTAACTCATGTGATGGTGTTAGGAGCTTCTTAGTGGCCTAATGCAGAGTTAGACAAACTGCCCGTTGTGCTACCTAGATGTGGAATAACCCGCGTCTTATAAGTCGAAACCTGCTGAAGGGGGTGATTAACAACCAGGTCCATTATAAGATTATTTGGATTTTAGAAGAAATTGAAGGAGGCCAAAGATCCGTTACTTTTCTTGCCAGTACATCTGGAAAATTTTCCAATGAAGAAAATGGTCATCAGAATTTTAGAAGATATTTGCAAGAAGGAATGTACCAAGATTACTTCAATCCAGTCAGTGAATTGACTAGGTGCATCATAATGGTGTTTCTATGTGATCTTGGTGTGTGTGTTAGCTGTAATATGTATGCATGACAAATGTTTTGGCTTAATAATGCATTAAGGAGTTTTACAGTGAGAACTTTTTTTTTACCTAGAAAAATCCAATTATCCGATATTGAAGGTTATTGAAATGCCATCAAATATTGATTACTCATTGCTTATACATGAATGCTAACTTCGATTGAATGTGATTGAAATCATTATAGAGTTCTCTTCAAACATTTAAGTCAGGAATTTTTATTAAGGATGAGATCAACTTAGGATGAATCAAAGTCTAATTGATTGCAATGTGTGCACCTTAGTTCGTGCAACAACCGAATAACAACACAAATGTACTGTAAACAAATACTTCCAAATAATATTTGTCATGAGATTTGCTATTTTCTACTTGAATAAAAATATTTATAACATTGAATATGAAGAAAGATAGAAGTACCAAATATTATTATTGTGACAGATGCAACTAACAGAACAAATAATAATGAACAATCGACATAAGAATCTAATACGCTTCACTAACAATGCTAAGTTATGCCCACAGCAGAGGAGAAGCGGTTTTATTAGATTTAGGAGAGAGTACAGATTTCAAAATACGAAAACAGATGTTAATAACAGGGTTTATATAGTACCCCCATGCTAGGTTAATCGACTTAATCCTAGCGCCAGATAATTAATTCAAGGCATAGTTCAATAATTATCGCTAGCAAAATGACTTACAATTCCCCCTATAAGTCTATAAGATAGATATTTCAATTGCACAGAAAGCACTGAACAAATTAACATCTAACTTACTATTTTGCTAATAAAGCTGACAAATGATTACAATTAAGAAGTGCAAAAAAGATGTCATAAGCTAAGCAATTGACAACATTGACAATAATAATGTATCTGCAGGAATCTATATCATACAATAGACTGGAATCGATCACAATATCTGTAAATTGCACTTACAAATTCACTGAAAATTTTGAATAAAAAAGATTTTCTTTTTACTTCATCAACCATTCATGATACACATGGTAATTCAGTTAGTATAGTATCATGAACTTCCTCGTCCCTCTAATTACAAAATTCACAAAAAGATGCATGCATTTACATGGGTAAGAAGCGGAAATCATTGATATATTTACATTTTAACTGGCTGAAGTTAAAATTCCCTCAATGGACACTACTTGAAGCTATCATTTCTGCCATATCAAATATCATATGTACCTGCAGTAGAAACACAGGAAATCATTAGGCTGAGCATAAATTCTTTGGAGACTAATTCTTTGATATTAGATTGAACTGAAAACAGAAGAAATGGAAGCAAATCTGGTGCTTGATATCCTACTAGAAAACAACAGAAAAGGAGCACACTACTTTCTAAAGCATTGATATCCTACTACTATAAAACACAGAATGAAGCATATTTAGGTCGATACAAAGTTAAAGGTCTTGCAGTGTACACAACACAGTAGTAAATTAGAGGATAAAGCAAAATTTTTGCTACCTTGACAAAAGAATGTGTCGAGAAGATTAACATCATCACTATCAACCATCTTGGTAATGAATGAAGCCCAAAATCAATGGATTTTCAGCTAAGAACAAAATTGATAAGTTAATTTCAGTCACAATTCAGTCATGGCCAAAACTATAGTGAATACTTTCTCCGTTGCTTTTTAGTTGACCTGTTTCCTTATTCATGCTTGCCAATACAAAGATTTTATCATTATCCTTAATTATCAATAAGCAAAAATTATAAAAAGTTGATACTTTTGAAAATAAACATTGCGATAGATCTAAAAAAGATCCTACATTGACTGTGTAGAGTATGTAAATAGTGCCAAAATCAAAACGTATCAACTAAAAAGAAATTGAAGTACTAAATCCGTGTATTTATGGTCAGGGGCTCTTTAGACTATCTCTTCAGAGTGTGTGTTCATAAATACCTCTCCTGGAGAAAAGTTACAAACTAGCTATATTAGTTATGAATTATAAGCACATCTCGAAAAAAAAAAAGGGAATAGAAGTTATGACTTAGAACTTAAGAGCAATAGAAAGTTGCAGGCTAGAATCCCTCTTGTTTAGAAGGCTTTGCCTTAACAAACAAGACCTAATTTAAGAAAAGAAAGGCAAGATAACAAAATTGAGCTAACCCTTCATATATACTCAATAAACTTTTCTTCAAATAACCACTCACTAGCTTATAGAAGTATCCAGATGAAAAGGAGATCAGCTTGCTGGAATAACATATACTTCCTCCGTATCAAATTAAATGCAACAGTTTCTAAAGACGGCAGTTTCAAATTAAATGCAACAATTCCCTTCTTTCCATTTTTGGTATGATTTTTACCCCTAAAATTACCAAAATATCCTTGTTTAAAAACTAAGTCACATATTATACTATCCAAATCAAATTAATTGCAAACATAATCAAAATTAATCAACCTAAACATAACCCCCCTCTCTCTTCAATACCACCCTCACTCCACCACCATTTCTCTCTCCTCCATGCTCCCATCTCCATGACTCCATCGTCCCGTCGTCTTTCTCTCAACCACCACCACCATCACCACCACCACCACCACCACCACCATCATCACCATTTTTCTCTCAACCACCACCACCACCACCACCATCATCACCAATCTCGCCGGCGTCCCCCACCAGCCCAAAACCACCATCATCATCATCTCTCTTCGATATCCTCCCCCACCAGCCCAAATCCACCTTTCTCCACCGCCGTCATTTCTCGCTCCATGAACCACCGACATTTGGATCTCCTTTCTCTCACCTCCATCTTCCTTCGTTCTCTCCTGCATCTCTCTCTTTGTCTTCGATCTCTTTCTTCGATCTCTCTCTTGGATCTCTTTCTTTCTTCGATCTCTCTCTTGGATCTCTTTCTTTCTTCGATCTCTTTCTTCGGGGCCAGCAAGAAGGTGGTTTTGACGGTGGGTGTGGGGGGGAGAGAAAGGTGGTCGTGGTTAATTTGGGTTTCGAATTTCGCAGCCAGCAAGTTGGTGGTTTTTGGTTGATTTTGGATTCAAATTTCGTGGGAGCAGGAAGGTGTTTTGATGGTTGTGGTGTTTCGGTGGTGTTGGTGGTAGTGGTGTCGTTTCGCTGGTGTTGGTGGTGGCGGCGTCGTGTCACTGGTGTTGGTGGTGGCGTTTCGTCGGTGGTGGTGGTGGTGGCGGCAAGATGTGGTGGTGGTGGTGGTGGTGGTGGTGGCAGTATGTGGTGGTGGTGGTAATTGGTGGTGGTTAATTACACTAAATACTTGCCCTCACTTTTGTTAATCTCACCTTAAGAAATTTTGCCTAGGAGTCCATGTCAAAGGGATTGTTGCATTTAATTTGATACGGAGGAAGTATACAACATATTTATATCTCAATGAAACATATGCTAAAGATACTTTCTGTAGAAAAGCTCTTGAGACATTTAGTATGGTATATTGGTAGGTATTGCAGAGGCGGATCAAGTCAAGGAGCCAAAGAAACTGATCATGAAGCGAATACCCAAGTACAGGAATCAAAACTTCGAAACAGAACGTGTAATGGCGTCATACACATACCCATTGCCAAATAATCTTTTATCTATGCTAGAATGCCTTGAACACAAGGTTTCCTGAACTCAGAAAGGGGCTCAGACTCTTTACAAAATTCCTAAGGAGGTATAGTGGCTGTTAAAACTGTCTTAACTAATGATTAGGAGAAGGGGTAGCAACAACAAAAATAGATTTTTATTTCTATTTTGATTAAAAAGAAAGCAACACAAAACTGCTCACTGCTTTGTCCACTTACAAGCTACAGCACAATCTTGAATATCGTTGTAATAGAGAAACTTACAAGAACTTGAGCATCAATTACTTTTTTGTGGCATCAGTGAACATGGCTCGAGTCCAGTGCTCAATATCTTCACTTTCAGATGGTGGTGGAGGAAATTTTGGATACTCCACAAGGTCCCATCCATCAAAGAGGCTCTCATTCTTTCCAACATCAGCAATGTCAAAGCTTGGAAGATATTTATCACACATATTTCTCTGTATGAGGAGGAAAAGTAAATTCAGGGAATAAATACATGACTACCATAGCAATACCATCAGTTAATCTTAAAAAATACGCCAAACATTCAGGGGAAAAAACCTTAGAAACATCAAATATCCAAAATATCAACCATATGAAACACTGCAAAGTACTGGTATCATGATATGAGTTTGAAGATGCTGACATACTAATTTCTAAGTATATAAAAAAGACTTGTTTTCATCCATTTTCTACCTGAGAACCCGTTGACCAGTGATTATATTACCTCCCCTCCAACATCGAAATAGCTTTGTTTACTATTTTAAACAAATTTGAAAAAAAAATATCAATCCACCTAATTACAGTATATATATTGGCCATCTGGCCGGGCTCATATTCTTTGCATGCAGCACTTCTACTCAATCTCAAAATTTCAAGTGCCATTACTGAAGGATAAAAATTATTCAAGACTTCTAACCAAGTTGACTCCACATATACAATGGGAACAAGACTGTATAACATGAAAGCCAAGTTGAAATGAATTTCAAACTTCAAAAAGAAAAGTAAAAAGAAAAAACAACAAAAACCAAGGTTTGCATGAGTATCATCAAACTATGTTCCTTCCACTTCAAACAAGATGGCATGATTATTCTGGTTTCTTTTTTCCCCTTTTGGGAGGTGGGGTGGAGCTCTTAATGCTTACTAGCACAAAAAAATAATACAGCAGAACCAAATTGTAGCTGAAATGTTTACCGTTGCAGGTTGTGCATGAGCACTTTCCAGCATTGTGCTTGACATCATGGAATTCACATTCCACACAGATTTGTTCAGTTGCTGAACTTGTTTACAGGATCTACAGAACAGGAGTATGAGACAAGATATTAAGAATATATCAGTTTGTGAAATGGAACTTCTTATTGTATTTTGCATATGATATAAATAATAAGGCAATAAACCCCAAGCAGCTTATGAGAATTGCCAAAAGGTAGAAGTCTAAAAGAAACCACTTGGTATTGCAACTGTGTTCTCCCCTATCTTGTATGACTGATATAAATAACAGTAAAAGAAAAATTCCTTGCTCATCTTTCATCAAGCGGGAGGAAGGGGGGAAGAACAAGTCCTGTATCCCATAGATTAAGTTATCATTTCCACTAATAAGACAATGAACTTATAGATATAGTCATAACAACAAGCACATAACATCTAACTTTCCAAAATTTGAGCAGAGAACATCAAACAGTGGTGTACCATCTTTAGCAATCAGGAAAACCATTAAAGAAGGCATATCAAAGACACAGAAGAAACTGGGTTCACTAAAAAAATACATAAAAGTAATATTCAACAAGTGCATCGCAGTTACTAGGTCACACATTATGAGGTGCAACATTAATGAAAAAATAATGTTTTGGTACATAAGATAGTTCACAAGTCATTAATTTCTTCACATGCAGATATGCCTGAAGATTGGCTGCAACGCAATATATAGTCTATATCAACAAGCATCAAAAAGACCTACACAATACGATTGTTTCTGAAAATGAAGATGAGCAATTAAATTTCTAGCCATAAATGAAAAGGACGCAGAAAAAAAGAAAGATTGGAAAATAGGGGACAAGATGTTAGTACTGCTAGACAACCTTGAACATGCCATTTTCAAGGAGAAAACCGATCGGACTTCCTTGGATGAAGAAAGAATTGCAAGCAAGTTCGCAAAAGATTCAAAAGTAGAAGCATCAGTGGGAACATCCACGCACAGAGAGTTATAACAGTATGATGTTATACAAGCAACACTTTTCTTAATAAGAGCAATCCCTTTCTGCAAGTCATTGTGGGTCTCCATTGTATGTGGTGACGCACAGGAATAGTTGAAACTAATACTTCCAGAAGGATCCAGTTTTGGTTTCTTCTCAGATTCTGCAGATGCCACTTCAAAATGGCTTGATCTCTCAGACCATGAGTTTTCTCCGACAGTAGAGCAACAATTTTGTCTAGGAATGAAAAGAGGATACTCATTGCTGCAGATAACAGAAAATAATCACTGTCAAGATGGATTATTATAAAGCAATGCGGCAACAACAATGAAGCCACAAATCCTAATGTACACCAGCTTTTAAAGAGTAATTAAGCATTTAGGTAAATTTATATATAACAGCACAACACCTTCGAGAGGATGGACGAGCATCCCAATAAGAATCTCGTTGCCATATTCGAGAGCAAGAACCCTGATGAGATAATCAGAAGATGTTTAATATAACAAGGAAACTGATACCAGCAGTAATAAGTAATAACAAACTCACATGATATGTAAAAAATAGATTCCCAACAATGAGATAGAGAACAACCTATATGGTCATAAAACTATCAAGAATCTATTAGAGAACTTACAGCAAAACCAGAGTTATGAAGTGCAGGCAGACAAAGGCTTTTAACAACAAGATTCAGCAGTTGCACCATATACCTGTATTGATAATTGATTAGGATTCATACAGAGAAACTGCAGGTACATAAAAGATTAACTCTTGACGAAGTAGGAACATCATGATTGCAAACAAAAGAACGGCTAATTAGCCACATAGGTACTGTACTAAACATACCTTTGCCACATTGGTATTTGTTTTGTCAACGGCGACAAATAGGTATAAATTTAAACATCAGAAGAAATACAGGTCCATTTTATATCCGGAGCTAGGGCATGCTGTGTACTTTTTTTTTCCTCCTATTCATCTTCATTTTAATTGATCTGCTGCCTCAATTTCCTAACTTATTGATCTTTCGATCTTTATTTTTATTTTTTGTTTAGGTGATTACTATTGAAAAATATATTCTTCTGATAATTAGTTGCATATACTCCTATGGAGCTGTATTCTTGTTGCCATTTTTTTTTCTCCTTGTTAGTTTTGGCGGTGTTATCTCTCAGCTAATTGTGTATATCTCCCAGCGTAGCAGCTGTACATTTGCAGTGGGGTGGGGCAAAGCATTGCCCTTTCACTTCCTCATGGTTATGTGAGAAAAAGGTGGGAGCGAACAATAAATTAGGGAATTGAGGTAATAGATCGATACAAACGAATTAGAATAGGAGAAAAAAAAGACTGTTACAGCACATGCTAGCTCCGGGTAAAAAAGGGACCTATAAGTCATCAAAAGAACAAAAACCTCATTGGTGCTGTTTATTAAAACAAATATTGCTTATGTACTCATCTGATTCTTGTCATGCACACATATAAATAAGGACGCAGTTTGCTGAATTGCCTTGGAAGTTCAGACATTGATACCATGTACAATATCTATAGCAGAAGACTTTCAAGACAGAACAAAATGAAAATAATAAATAAATAAAGGTGTTATCTTAGTTTCTGATCATTTTCCATGTTTTGTTGATTGGCAGAAAAACCAAAAAAAGTGAGAACTGCCAACGATGATGGCTTTGTTAACCAACAAACTTGATCAACGGAACAAAGGAGTAAGCAGTGAAAATAAATAAAAAAGTATACCCCAAAGATGCTGCTAGCTCCTCTGATGGAACAGAATGAGGATTTAAACCCCGTGGTAACCTAGCGTTGCAAATTACATCATATTGGCCATTAAATCCATCCTTTTTATCATTATCCACTTTCACCTGAGAAAAGCAGAAGCAAATTCAGGGCAGAGAAAATAATTGGAAGCAATCATGTGTTGCACAAATTTTATGATGCACTAAATGTGTTTGAATATATCCATAAGAAGCAAACAAAGTTTCGGTTTGCACTGGAGCGAAGATTGTTCAGAAACTTCACAAACGAATTCGAAAAAAGAACCAAGAAAACTGAAATATTAGCAACTTGTGATTGAAAGTTCAAACTGAGATTTCATAAAGTTAACCTAATACCTGTATACCAAAGGAAAGGGCGAAGGAAAAAGAAAAAGAAACTAAGAGAGCAGGGGAGGGGAGGGCGTTGGTTTTTTTCCGTAAATAAACTATTATTCCCTCCATTTTAACAATGATGATCCTCTTTTCCTTTGTGACTGATCAACATTTCAACAATTTTCCTGTTATTAATCTTTTGTCAAGATAATTGCTCCACAATAACCACCTTCCTGGTATGCTGACTGAAGCTATAAAATATGAGATTTAAGAAGAATAGCACTGACAATTTGAGAGAAACTTTTTAACTAGCAACAGTTTAGACCAAGCCTATAGTATTTGCTATACCATCTGGTCATCAGTAGCTCAATATATAAAGTTATCATGTCCAAGAGATCCCTGGGTAGTTCTACCACTGGCTTGGTGGAAGCTGAGAACTAAACCTCACCCAAATTGCGCCAAGTTAACATGGACAAAAGGACACAGAAGTTATGGAACATATCAAACACTGGAAATGCAAAAAGTGACTGAAGTCTGAAACAATTAGATTTATGGAAACTACCAGGCGTTGCGGAAACAGTTTGCAGATTTGTTTTACAACAACTGATTGTTTATGTAAGCGCTCTGAGGTTATTGCCATCTGCAGTTCATAGTCATGATCAAGCATCAGAGAGATATAAGAATGAGACATATCATGACAATTTCTTGGCTGGCTTAACATGTCTGTTGCAAAACATAAGGGCATAAATAACAAATTACTTACATGCCCTAAACTCTGAGTGCATATCCAATTAGGATAAGATTTCTCCAGCTGTTCAACCCGGTGTTTTTCTAACTGAACACAATTTCAGAAAATGCAAAATCTTTAGATATACTATGTCTGAAAGGTTCGGAAACACAAAATGAACACTAAACCAATCAAAAGCATAACATTCAGAAACATAATGAAGAAAGAGAAGGCGAGCAGGAACGTACCATCTTTTGTGAAAAATCAAGCAGCCCATATGTCACTTTAAGATCACTAGACACTTTCTCCAGCTTAGACTTCCCTGCCATTCATAGACTACTGTTAATTTTTCATGCCACCGTGAAAAGAATAACGGTCAACAAAATTATATAAGACGGGAACAAATGTCCAACCCTGCAGAAGTTCTCCTCTTGTCGTGCGAAGCTTCTCCTTCAGCCTAGCAATCTTCTCATTTTGAACAATCTTCCAATTAAGCTGCTCATCTGCCTTTCCCTATTGGACACCAACCAAAACACATAAGTTCCTCTTACTCTTACTCTTACTCTCTCTCGCTCCCAACCTCCAAAAACCTCGTAGGCCGTGGTAAATGGTAGAAAAGGTAATAAATTCATATGTAATTTTGTATTGTAAGTATCATGTCAATGTCCATGATAATAAATCTCCACCCCCAAACTTGTGAGTTTCTTCACAATTAGGAAGGCAATTTGTGAAGAAAATCACATGTTCGGGGATGAGATTCCACCACCACAGTAACGGCAAGAAATCTTCCTAATGAATTACCTATGAATTCATTATCATTACAGTCATTTAGTACCACCTACCAATCAGGCCGTGTAAGTAAGCCAATATGACCATAACTAGGCTATAATGCCCTTGCATACAACTAATACACCTATAATTTACAAGCAATAGCACAGATAATGTTCAGACAAAAAGCTGCTGTTACAATCTCAACATTCCAACTACTTACATTGTTATTTTTATCCCTTTCCGTTACGAAATCACCAACGCACCTTAATCCCTTTTCCTTTTCTTACATTTAATATTTCAACAAGAAAATATAGAAATCAAAATCTTCAGAAAATATAGAATGCAATTAAAATCAAACCTTGGCAACAAGCTTTTCTGTTAGCCTGGAGTAAAGTTGATCACGGCGACTCTTGAACGATTTCAGTACAGTGTAATACTCATTTAATCTGAAAAATCAACTCAATCAATCAACCAATTACATCAAAATACGAAATTTTTTATACTTCAAAACTTAAAATTAAAGAAATTTAAACTTCAATTTCACCTGAAATTTACACAAACTGTACAAACTGAAGCAAGATTTGAAGTTTCACATATTCCACAACAGCAGGATTTACGATTCGCCATATGAACCTTCGATTTCTACAAAATTAAATATCAATAACTAAATATCATAATTTTACATATCACAACAACAAGTAAAAACTAAAAAGTACAAATCAAACCTATTATTCAGCCGATGATGATAAATTGAGGCGCAAATTGAAGAAATATAATTCCAGCAAATTAGTAGAAATTGCGAAAAGAGTAAAATAAATCAATTCTATGAAAAATTGATGGCAAAATAGTTGATGATGAATTGAGCGCAAGAAGATGAAGGAAGAGAATTTAAAAGAGGTTTTAGGGTCTAGCTACAATGGAGAAAATTACAAGCAAGGTGCAAAATATATAATGATAAGAGTATAAAATTAATCCTCGGACTCCAACTATCCCGATTGAGTTAGTCCTCTGATAATGATATGACTCGGTAAAAAATTAATCGTTAAACTCCAACTATCATGATTGAGTTGGTCCTCTGATAATGATATGAGTATAAAACTATTTCTCGAACTCTAATCATTACGATTTTAATTTGTTAGTTTTCACTTAATTTTTGTGTTATCTAGTGATTTATTTCTATTATATAATATTTAAAGTCTAAAATCAGAGTAATATTAGACTATTAGTAATCAATAAATATATCCTCATTTTAGTAGTAAAAGTCTAGTGCTTCTAAATATAATAATGAAGAATGTTAGCTACTTAGCTATTTATGCATAAAGACTAAAGAGTGAAGACATCAATACTTGTTCACATGGGATTGTGAACAAGTTCTTTGTCTATGTTTATGAGAATCGCATAAATTAGAACTGTTTAAAAAAATTTTTGCTCATAATAATTTTTGGTGGTATATTTAGCAAAAACAATAATATATTTACTACAAAAGGTAGTATATATATAAAACCAAACATATGACCAGATTACTATTAAAGTGATGTTATTGGTTTCAATACACTATTTATTGATTTAATGTACTGTCTTTTTTACTAGATATACTACTTTCCTTGATGATTTGAGCAAAAAATGTATAGAACGGTTCTGAATTAGGCAAAGCTCATTTATTGAGAAACTTTTTTATTTATCTCTCATACACAAAATTTCTATTGATTCCATTTTAAAAGCACATTAAACTTCATTTAGAAAGCTTGTTTAGTTGGTCATTTTTTTTTTTAATTTATAAAATGATAACGTTGTTTATGAACACGACTCTGTTAATAAATGAGTTGAGCGTACCAAAACATGATGCAAACAGACCAAACTTATATAGACTTTTGAACATGAATAATGTTGGAGCTTGAAAAATTTCAACTAAACTAAATATGTTTGAACATTAACATGGTAATACTTAGGACAACTCGGCTAATCTACAACTTTAGGAGTAATAGTTTTTGGTATGGGTATTTGTCATGGAGATTTTCTTTACAAGATTACACTAATCATTGTCAGTATCACTTACGAAACAGGCCATTGAGGATGTGTGAGTATTAGATCTTACAGTTATGTGGATATGATTGATACTTTTTTATTTCTTTTAATATTTTCACCAATTTCCTATTCAGATTTCAAATTAGGTGTACCATGCCTTCTTGGCATATGGTTATTTTTTTGTTTCTAGCTTGACATGAGAACATTTTCATGTTTCTCTATCTTTCTCCTATCATATGAGTCTCCTAAATTAATGTACATTCCTTATATTGCAACCCAATACGATGGAGTACCTATTAATTGAACACTCCTTTACCTCATTACAAATTTTCCATATTTCATGTTGGATGCTCTCAAAGACATGGGGCTAAGCGAGAGGGACATCACCAAAAAGTCCACAGTACTTGTGGGATTCAGTGGCGAAGCAAAAAAACACGCTTGGTGAAATCACTTTGCCCACATATGCGCAAGGCGTCAACATATCATTAATTGTTTCATGTAATTGGTCGTTGAAAGTCTATATATGTAAGCATGAGTTTGTAAGTTAAAGCATGGGTATCCATATTTGTTTATAATCATGCATGTAATAAGCAATGGCCAATGTGAGTAGCCAAAGTCACACGAGAATGGAAGAAATTACTGGTGCACACAATATGGTGGAATGTGGGCCTCAATTTTTTTTCCCTCTTTCTCGTGTGGTAACAAATTATATGTTGTGCATATTCAATTAAAAACCAGGAAACAATGAGAGTGAGGGATAGCTCAGTTGGTTAGAGCTTCCCTCTCGATTCCAGGTGATCTTAGGATCGATTCTCATCCCCGCCCTTGTTGCTCATTCGCACCAAAAAAAAAAAAAACCAGGAAACAATTAAGAAGAAACATCAGAATCTGACAACAAAAATAAGAAGTCGAAGTCCAAAACCATAAATCTGCACCAATCATACAAACAAGAAATAGAGAAAACCAACATTTATGGAAATGCAGTCATATGAGTGGTATTTTGAAATGCACACCTTATTATAAAAAAAATGTGAACTCTGGACTAGTATTTTTACACTCTTCTGTACAAACCTTTAACCTTGGCTCTTCAGTACAACCTAAAAAGGACTTGACCTTGAAAATCCTATAATTCCTCCTCTTCAATCAATCTTTAACAGACTCGACCGAAATGAAACAAAAATGCAAGCTCACAACAGTGCTGTGACCTAAAGAATATGACAGAAAATTAAAAGAACCAAAACTAGGCACCAAACCACCCGCTCCCGCGCAGGGGTAGGATAAAAAATATATATTCAGAGAACAATTCCTAACAAAACCCATCTATTGCAATAAAAAGGTAAGTTATTGGGAGCAGAAGCAGCCTAAAAATACTGATGCTGTCCCTTCACACCAACATGAAAGAAGTATCACTGCAGAAAAACACGAGACAGTCAGAATTGCTGTCAAGCACCGCGGCAACAGAAGAACAAGACCTTGCAGATGCTCAAAACAGATGCAAGGCCATTTTTAGCTTATTTTGTTTCCACTTTGGTAGCTTGTAGAAAGCTTCTTTTGCCATTCCAAATTTTTCTTTGAACTCCGCTGCAGAGAGGTAAGTCTGCACAGATGCACAATTTAAAGTCATACAACGCATGAATTAGGTAAATACAACTCAAATAAACTTGTTTATTACCAGGTACCAAGTTTTTAGGGTATCCGCTTTATCAACTAGTTGAAAACCGACCCAAGAAAACCAGGGACCTGTTTATCTGTGTGCTCATTCACCAGGTACCTCCGGTTCGTCATAGGTACCCAAGATTATTGAATTTGTATGGTGGTTAGTGGTTACCAGTTACCACAGTATTAGATGCTCAAATAAACTTATTCCATTCAATTTTTATCTTTTTTGCTCTCTATTTGGATAATTTTGAAGGACAGGATGTGGGGAAGTTCAAGAAGAAAATGCTGATAAGCATTAAGAGAGCTAAAGAGAAAGACCTCCCGCTTAGCAACGTCAATATCAGGAGCAGGATCAGTTGATAGTGTCTTCAGACGCTCATATGGGTGTATTGTAAGTCCCTCCTCATCTTCAACCTCGTCCTCCTTGGAATCTTCTACTATGCTACCCATGGAATTCTCCTTTGAGTTTGACTCTGGGGTTGGCGTTTCTTTAGGAGATTCTACATTCACTTTAGCATAGAACAAAAAGATTTTTACAAGTTCAATACAGAAGAAAATTTATAATCAATACAAGAAAAATTCAAAGACGCTCACCTTTACGAGAGCGGGGTATAGTAAGAGGTTCTCGTGGGGTTTTCTCAAAAGATGCAGTAAGTGCTGCGATAGCAGCAGCTTTTGGAGCTGAATTAGCAGAATCTGGGGTGCCTGATTTTGGATAAAGCTTTCTAACCATTGGAGGTGGTGTTGAAAGATTCCTAGCATTCTGGCTCTCAAAAGTAGCAGCAAGCGCATTAAATGCAGGAGACCTTCCTCTCACACGGACACGGTCCGGGCTGAAAGACATACTCCTTGAACGACCCTGTGATTTGTCTGGCACACTGGACCGGCCCCCCATATGATACAGGGGTTCTCCTCTTTGGTTTCTGGATTTACATCAGATATATATACAATCAGGACACATCTATAAAAGGGATAACTAGATTAAACATCTTTAGACATTTTACATACAACAGGCATTTTCTAATGCATCAACCACAATTATGCAGATGTAGACTTTAACAGTGACAATTACAATACCAATTAGATGATATATAACAAGGATGGATTTGCCAACTGAAGTATTTCACTGAAGGATACTTACGTCTACTGATGGGGTCCCACCATTCTTCATTGATGCGAACTTCCTCTGAAATGAGTTTCCATGAATCTGCACGAAACAAACAATAAGATGTATGTAATGCAGAGTTTCAGATAAAGCAGTTGATTCCATATGAATTAATTAGAATACTAACAGCAGATTTTGCCGAGTCCCACGTAAAAAAGCGAGTGAAGAAAGGGGGTTCGCTCCCTTCCATGACGACGTATATAGGCACTTTAGGAGAGAGCTTCTCTAGAAGAAAATCACATTCCACAAATTTCTGTCACAAACCATAATCAAACTTTAGAAGTATCACAAGGGAATAAAACCTTGATAAAATATAGAAATGTTAAAAGATAAGATTTTCACTCATAGAAATCATGAAGAGTACAGATAATCAATTATTTCTCTCTTTCATTCTAATGTTGGATGATGGAGTGGACCTGGCCAATGGGCTAGCTCGCAGTAACACTTAATTCTTGTTGTATTTTTAGATTAATTATCTTAGCTTCTGAAGAGATAGGGGAGAAAGTTCTATTGGACGATCTATATGCAACATGCTTGGCCATTATCTAGAATCTGGAAAGATATAAATAACATGTTCCCAAGTAAGTGTTCAGTAGTGAAATATTTGAATGATGTCTAGCATGTCAGGCAAGCAATTTTTCTTTACTAGCTTAATGAGGTCTCCTTGCCCTCTTTTGCTGCATTACATATTCCTCTTTAATCCGGTACATAGAACATTTATCTTGAATATATTTACAAAACAACATTGCAACAATTTTAGGATAGTTTAAGCAACAAATAGCTTCCTACAAAATTATAAATTTCTTACCTCCCCAATTGACAAAGCTTGCAGTTTGGTCTCGGAATCCACCTGCTGTCCAACCCAAACAAAGATATCCGAGCGCAAATCCAATATAAATATATCTTCAGTCATTAGATCATCCTGAGAGAAATTATATATTTCTACCACCTGTGATAAGCACTCAATTAGCTACAAGTTCATAGATAATCAACAAGATATGGAGAAATTCACTGTAAATGCATTGTACAGTGATCAGTGCATTCATCACCACAAAATCAGTGTGAAAAGTTAAAGTTCAACAATTGCACTAGTCGGTATCATCGTCGAATAAATCATATATAAGAATGCAAATCTTTCCAAATAAACAACTAAAATCCTCTATTGCACAGTTCTTCGCTATCATTAACTCTATTATGGATCCATGAATATCAACAAACACGTAAGTTTGTAGTCACACTTGTTAGTGAACTGTGAACTTTGCACGGAAAATAAGTTATCGTCTAACACATGAAGTCATATGATATTTAGATTTTGTGAACCACAGCTGTCTCTAGAATCTGCTAATAATAACTCTTAAAAAATATCTAAGCAGTTCATGAATTACAACGTCAAATTACACTGCGCCGTATTGCTAGAAAAGCAAACACAAGAAGGTGTGTTTTCAAAGGTCACCTTTAACTGAAGTGGTTGAAGTTGCAGAAAGTTAGTCCAGTTTTTTCCATGAATATGTTAAAGTCAACATTGGATCGATATACCACCACTTTAATCAGTAACAGTGAACAATAAGAGTATAGCATATTGAAAAACAAAATTGCTTCACATAAGATAAAGCTACAAATATACACACCTTCAAAACTCCTGCAAATCAGCAGCAATTCACCACACGATGAAACAAAGGAAAATCAGGAAGAAGTCAGCGGAAATATAATGTCAAGCAATATATGATGGAACAAGGTATAACGAATAATAAAGATAAAGACCTTTAGAGAAGTGGCATGAGAATAAGTGAGGATCACTTTCAGGATCTCTAGAAATCTTCTGGCTTGGGTATTCAGTTTTCTCTCCTAACAACTGCCAGAATTGTTCTGATTCTGCTCCTTCCTTTTGTATTTTGCACTGCAAATTTGGCTGCAGAATATACCATCCAGACTTCATTAAACATCGGCTGTGTCACTAATAAGCTATAGGAGACAAATCCAAACATTCCGTTCTCCATTACCGAGCTTGTGAAGAGAAAGCATAGATTTTCCAAGCATATGAACTTGCCGTTAAAAAATTAATAACAATAAGCAAGTGCAAATTAAGTAACATGGCCTCACCACATATTCAAGAAAAACATTTTTCTTTGACCTTTTCCTTGGAGGAAGAGTGAGAGAGAGATATACGAACCTTGATGATATCCAACTGCCTCTCAACAAGCTCCTGATCCTCTGATGACGTGAGATTTCCAGACCATGAAAACACAATGGAGCCACTATGTAATATGTAACAGTATGAAGAATTTAAAGATGTTGGAACCTGAAGCAATATACCATGATTAGATAATACACAACATAAAAAGTACAGATCACAATGAAAAGAGAGAACTGCATGACACTCAATTTGGTTCGAGGACCTTAATTGTAGTTGAAAGTTCAACAAATACCTCTAGTGCAAGAAAGTACATACATATAAAGTAGCAATTGCCCAAAACAAAAATGGCGTGGAAAACTGTCCAACATGAATCAACTCTCTCTGTGCCTCTTTGTATGTGTGTGTGCCTGTGTAGAATATGAAATAGCACCAATACTCTCCTATAACATTGTGCCATTTCTCTGCATGCTCAATCTATTATGGGACGGATGGAGTATATGGTATAGCATATGAAGTTCTCTAAATATAGATTTAGGAACAGGAAATATACATATGTAAAAACGGAAGATTTGTTGTCAAACGGTTTCAAGTTGAAAAGGAATTATTCACTCAAAATAATCATTCATAATTACTGAAAAATATTTGGAAAAACTAATTAATTGGACGAGATTAAAGATAAAATCCCGAAAAACCTTCTTTATAGAGAAAATTAATCTAGTTCCACCTTCATGCCCATGTGGGGACAAAACATTGAAGGCCAGTATTTAGCATTCAACAAATCCAAACTATATGTGATATGCCCATTAAAGTAATTATGGAGCAAGCATGGTTTGGCAAACTTTCTAGGATACCTGCCAATATGCCACTCAAATACAAACTTACAAAGAGGTGACATTTAATTTAAGTATAGGCATGGATCAGGAGATGAATTTATCATGAAATTTTAACAAGAACTAGACCTACACAAGCTACTACTGGACAAAATACATATAAAAGCAACCATGGGTAAAAGCAAGTAAACCTAATAGAATTCTCTCTGGTATTGAAGGACGTTCTTTTCTAATCCTTTTATTGTTCTTGCGAGTTGTATTTTGGTCTACATACCATCATGTGAATTGAAAAGTTGGTCTGCAGATCAGACAGGATATAGATTTGGCTTGGCAGAGTGGAAGATACGCCTCTGTCATGGATATATGGCTTTGACAGTTCTCTTGACAACCTAATTCATTGATCACACAGGCAGAGTAATCAACATCCAGACATAGCATGGTTTGCGGGCACTCGGATCTGGAGCTCCGGCTGCTCAAATGATTTATTGTGCAAAGTCATCATCCTTATTTTCATTCCCTTGGCCAAGTGTAAGGTCGAAATGGAGTTTAATTATAAGAGAGAAAGATTAGTCTCAGACAGACGGACTGAGGGAATAGTTAGACGCAAAGCGAGAGAACCCAAGGACAAAAGAGGTATCAGCCAACTTTTTCTCCCCTTTGACACAAGCTTCACTGACTTGCAGACTTGACTCACTGAAGTATGTTCTTTTAAGCACAGCTTTCACTGGAATATCGCCTTTTGACATTTTAACAGTTCCCAAGAGCCTCCCGATAGCCCCATCCTCCCCATCCCTAAAAAGTAAAACACACACACACGTAGGTGGTACTGAACAAAATATTTAGGCTTTCTAGAGGAACCTTAGACTCCAGAATAGCTTTGGAAGATATCTCGAGAAAAACAAATCCTTCACTGAGTTGCAAAAGCTCCAATCCTCCAGTCGGATGCATCACATCATGACACTCAAAAGCATCCATCCATCTCAAATACATAAACCTTCTTCTCAACCTTTGGGGGTAGGACAGACTACAAAAGTGATATCTTAATGCCTTTAATTGCTATCCAAAGACACCATTCTGAGACGTAATCATCCTTGAATGAAGCAATCCTAAATCTATGAAATATCAAAGGTTGGGCTCACACAAACATCATGCCAGAACCACAGCTTGGATCAATCATTTATTGACTTTGAAACCCACCAAAGACTATGAAGTTGCAATCAATGTAAGCTAAAGACTTCCAAAATGCTGATCCCATTGTTACTTCCTTGTCCACCAACCCACATTCTGCATACCATATTCCAGCTAGATGACCTATTTCCATAACATACGCTTATCATCAGCAAACCTTCAAAACCCCTTTGCCTCAAGAGTAGAGCAAGCTCTAATACCATAGACCCCATCTTGAGGTTTCTCATTTCCAAACAAGTAATAAAAACATAAATTAGACACGAAGGGGGTGTCACCCATGTCCAATCCTGCTTGGTATCGCAAGCATCTTCCAAATGAACCCAATGGACACCTTAACATTTTCTGGCTAACCCGATGCAAGTCAGTCTCTTCTTTGCAAGAAA
Organism: Beta lomatogona; assembly: GCA_947646795.1. Lineage (NCBI taxonomy): Eukaryota > Viridiplantae > Streptophyta > Magnoliopsida > Caryophyllales > Amaranthaceae > Beta > Beta lomatogona. The sequence goes on along the minus strand of CANSNZ010001402.1, from coordinate 194,355 downwards.
CATTATTTGATCAGATAACCAACATAGGCGCATGGACAAAACCCTAAAAAGATAGGGAACTGGTATAACTTACTAATTTGTGAGTGTGTTAGGGTCTTGTTGTCCCCCCCCACAAAAAGGTAAGAAGGAAGATCTTCTATTGCTTCTCCTTAACTCATTCTCCCTCCATCCCTTATAGTGTGCACCATTCTTCTTTGCAGGATGTTCCCACAAGATTGCTACATTCCTTTTTCTTGGTAATGGGTCATATTACTTCGCTCTCACATAAACATCTGGTCAAACCATTTCAATATTTCACCAGCTCCACTTATTAAAAATTGTGCCAAACCAGCATGGAGCATACTATAAGGGAAAAGGGTATTCCAATCTCTAGAGATCTAGAAAATGAAATCCTCTTTCGCTCTCCAATTTCACACGGAAACTTAAAGCGGCAATGTTAAAAGTTTTTGTACAAGAGGAGGACTACATGTGAACTGAAGAAAGGAGAGACTAGAAAATGTTCATTCTGTGGTTCTGAGATTGTTTCACATTTATGGCAGAGATATCTGCAATTGAATTGCAAAAAATTGGACTTATTTTGCTAAAATTCGGGATGAAACGTTACACATGTGGGATATAGGAGGAATAAGTAGATTCTTCCACTAAGTGCTTTCCTGGGAAATATTACAGGAGCAATAGTATGTTGAAGTTGCATTCTAGGAGCTACAGTAAAACTTTCATATGGACATCAGACGAAAGAATTTTCTTATCTTATCAAGGATGCTTCAGAGGTTAGGATTAAGTTGCTGAGGTTAGAAGTTGACAGGTTTTCTTCGAGGGGGTCACTGCATTACAAAACTCCAGGCTCACAAACCTACCCCAGACCAGAAGTGGAATTCTATTGGACATGTCATAATCACGCAAGTATTACACAGGAAAGGAGTAAACATACACACCTTTTCTACTTGAATAGCTTGCATATTATCAGGTCCAGAACCCTGAACTCGAAACAAAGCAACACCATCCTCTGTGTATGTATCATCGGGAATTTCTTTCTCAGCAACATAGTTTTTGTACCCTTCACTGAGTCCACCCTGGTTGATTTCTCACAAAATGTCATGCACAATCAAAGAAGAGAGACCAATGGATAATAGTATAAAATTTGAGTGACTACACCTTGAAAACAATAAAGTTTTGAAAGATAGCAAAGAACTGGGTCGGCTCACTTTCTTCATAAAATCGAGCCTATATGTGGAAACAAATGCATTAAAAATCACTTCAAGGATATATAATAGATTAATAATGGAATAAAGAAAAATCTGCCTCCCCGAAAAATCAGGACAAAAAAGTTGTATAAAAGTACCTGAGTTGGCAGGAACTTCATTGTTTCTACCATCTTGCTAGCCAAGGCTGTGGCTGATGTTTGTTCCTCCTGTATGCATATATACTTTACATGATCAGCGCAAAGCAAGGAGGCCATAACCAGGCAAAAAATTCTACATGTTTGTCTCTACGTGCGTATATGTCTGGATATATATAGATAATTAGAAATGCAATACACATAAATATGTCCATACAATGAAAGGACCCATGAAAACCTCCCTAGATGGAGAATCAATTTAGATCATTCTTACTAGCAAGAGCACTGTTTCAAATTCTTTTAGAATAAGCTCATTCAGTCTTTCTGCACACCAATATTTCCTCCTAGATTGGCATATCAGTGAGCCCTGTAGGGCAGTATCTGAAAGGCTGGAGATAAGGAAGGGAAACCAGTCCCAAGCCCAAAAGGCTATTTAGTGGTCAATAAGCCGATTACAATTTACAACAGCTCAGATTCTAGCCAACAATGAGGTTGGGGGAAGTGAGAACCAAACACTGAACCTTAAACCTCGGATATATCAGAGGCTAGCCCAGCCATTGAGCTCTTACTACATTCACCTCCTTTTCTCACACACTTGGAAAACAATTCAAGGGCTGCCACAACTCCCACCTCTTGTTCCCTCTATGAACCCTAGCCTGCTATTTACCCTCAAACACCTCTTGCAAGCCCGTATCAGCCGTTACAAAAACCCCTGCCACCGCACCCTCCTTCCCTTCTGCATTTCTCCCGCCTCCACCTCCCCTTCCCCACCCTTACCACCACTTAAATGACCACAGGTCCACTGACTGAATGGCCAATAGGCCCCGTCTCTTTCAACCCCCATCCCTTGAGCTCTATTATATTTTCCAGAATATAATTTTTATCTACAAACAGCTTCAAAAATAATCAAACATACCCTAGATTGCTAACATATGGAAACGATATACACTAACCTCAATGCTTTGCTTGCCAAACCATGTCCCAATAAGGTGGTCCTCCTTGTCTTCTCCAGGGTATGAATACTGGAAAATGTAGCAATCTCCGCTGTAGAACTTTGACTGTTCAGAAGCAGAGAGGAGATTCTTCTTGTTGCCATTTACACGCCAAACCTGAACAACCATTGTAACAAATAACATTAGAAATTGGATCATAAGATTCGCTACCACTCAAGAAGTCTATAGAAGAAGAAGTATTTGTGACCATAGAAAAAGTTCTGTATGCCCAGCAATTGTGGTATGGGCCGCAAAGTTGCAGAAGTGACATCTTGCAGGGGTACATTGTGCATGGATGCAATTGCAGCAAGACTTAAAACATTAGAAAATTTTCAATTCATAATTGTAATTAAAGTGGCTTATTAAAAAATTTCCCAATATTAATTTGTAAGTATATTTTCTATCACCTTATCTTGTTATCTTGAGAAGATATGAGAGGTATTAAACATATTTAGTATCTCAAATATAAAAGAAATGAAGCTACAAGTTTCTTATACACGAATTTCAATAGTATCAATTGGTGCAACAGATTCTGGTAGCTAATGGGGGTAACATAACAGTCTGCATTCCACAGTGGATGTCTTGTTATGGTTATTCTAGGAAGCGCAAGTTGAAATTCAGAAATATAAACCACCTTTACGAATTGGAACAGGCTTTATTAAAGTCCAAGTTTGTAACTATAAGAAAGTTGAAATACTCCAGACGCTAAATACTTCACATACATCTCAAGATCAACTTGCATCTTTATTTCAAAATGACATATTTATCCTATATTTTCTGCTTTAATGCACATTAGGAATTAGGAAGCAAAAGAAAAAAAATCTCCGGGAACATTTATGCTCTTTGACTTTCAACTGAATGCTTTGTATAAAAATCCCATGAGTAAGGAAACAATTAAGTTCAGATGCTGCATTTGCGTAATTGTTTAATTCTAATTTCTTTATATACAAAGACCAAAAAAGAAAACTGATTGAGGTTATAGATTAAGATGATCGACAATCACTACAGACAATGCCTAGCAAAAGATTGAGGCTCCTTTCCAATGAAATATGCTCCTTTAATAGCAGATGTAATATCAAGCATAAGAATGTTTCTTCACATGGGCTGAAGTGCTGAAAGCCTTACAACTTGAAACACATACTGGTACAGGAAAACATAAAAACATAGAAAGAGGAGAAGAAGCTATGCAACATGCACTTAGATGGGCTTGAGATAAGCATTTCAAAAGCAGGTCAACCTCAAATATATGCAAACAAATAAACATAAAACATACATGCTAATATGAAAAGTCTTTACGTTCTATGAGTTTTTCGTACACAACTTATGAAACAATGACAAAGTCCCCGTTTGCAAAATTTTGGGTAATGTGGTGTCCCACATCAGATATGATCTAACTGATGAACAACAATAATGACATCTATATCACATGTTCCATACCTGCAAGTTTCCAGTGCAGTCAATGTATACTTGAGGCTCATCCTTTGCGGGTTCAGCTTTCACAAGGCCTTTCACATTGACACCTTGACGTTTGAGAAGAGCTGGATAGGCAAATAGAAGTTCGATGGTTCACATACAAAAGGCAATACAAAAGGTAAAAATACTGAAGAAAATCATCATCCAAAACAATGGAGTAAAAAAAAAAAAAGCGCTATCTTGAGGCACAAGGGCCTGGTTCTAATACTTTTCGGAACACGATTTATCAGTATATCGAAATCACTTACCGGCAACCTTGCCTCTTCCATCTTCAGATACAGCAACCTCCGCCGTTGGAGGCCAAGATTCAAATTTTGTTTTAAAGACAACTGTCTCAAAACCCTCAATTACACGGATTACATGAGACTTTGGTCGATTGAGGCTCCTAAGCAATTCCTGTTCAGTAGTGACAAGAGGATTATACAAGGTTTGCAGGATAAAGATTTTTTTGGGAAAAAAGAGGATCAGAGTTTACTTCAGCTGCTCCACTTGCACTTTTTCTCTCATCGAGAGTGCTATTCCTTCCCATCCATACAAAAACTTCAATACCACAGTCCAGAATATAGCATTTATTTGTATTTAGTAGATCCCTTGTTAAAGAATCAGCTTCTTCTGGTTCTGCTTGTCCCTTCTCAACACTTGAAATGCACACAGATAAAATACATGAGCAGATTACATTGGTTGTATGAAAGCCAAGGCACAGAATAATTACAAGAGAACCAAAAGCAATTAACAGTAATGATAAGGCCTTACCGGAAAAGCTTAGCTGGAGTAGGATCAGCCATTTTATCGCCTTCACTAGCTGTTTTTCTTGGTAGTGGAGCAAAACCACCAAAAAAACCCCAAAATTCACCAGATTCAACATCAGCCATCAACCTCCCATCCTCTGGGAAAGCATTGCAGAACAAATTCAGAAGCAATCACAAGTTACATAATCTTTGGATTGTATTTTTTTCTTATATAGGAAATAAAACTTAATAGTGAAGGGGAAATTACAGAATTTGGAGATGAGAACATGTCTAATTAGGAAAAATAAAATCAAGAACATCAATCATGTTGTATACCAGGCAGAAAAACTCTAAAGGAAACCCTCCAAGCATGCTTCTGAAGAGAAAGGATTACTACTCCATCCGACTAGATAATTGATTAACAAGTTTGACTTCAGAAGATACTATCATTCCTCTCCAGCCACCAACATTTTGAGTCAGCCAAAGAAGCTAAGTGGCAGAGGATCTCCCACCATCTATGCCTACCAAAACTCGCATGGAGGATGCAAGACACATCTAAGAGATCCTTGCAGCTCAGTAAACTGATGCAACACAGGGTACATTCTCTTTACTCAAAAAAAAATTAAAAAAGGGTTGATCAAGTCTAGTAAATTCAAGTGAAGAGAACGCACCCTAAATAAGTAGTAAGCTTGCTATACAAAAACAAACACCTAAAATTGATTCATCACCAAGATAAACAGCAAATAGGTGGCATCAGTTCTTGGGCCAGTGATCCTTCACTATTATTCAACTCTAATGAATTTATGCATATAGGTAGCCCAAATGAAAGCCTTCACCTATTTTGGGCATATATCTCCAATTAAAAGTTGCAGCTAGGAAAAGGAAGGATTTAGGTGTGCTTTTCATGAATCTGCAGAAATAGAAGACGAATCTGCCTCTTCAGGCTATTGGATCTTACAAAGATGAAAAAACACTAATTAATGCCAACGCCTAAAATAATTTTTTTCTCCCAATTGCCAAGGTGAGGATCATTTCTAAGAACGGATATTCCGGAAAGGAATACCACCACTTTTAACCAAAAAAGTAGGGATTGGGGATGAGGAAAGAGAATGAAGAAGGGCCACTCTTCCATGACCATACACCAATTTCCTATACCCACCTTAAACTTAACCCAAAGAGACTAAGATGTGACGTAAGCTTTTGAGGGATACTTTAGGAATCCCAAATCCAGTGCATGCTTCTGATAATTTTTTACTGAAGGGAACAGTATTCAAAAGCATCTTTCACTAAAGATGATTATTGCCAACCACCTATCCAAACCTATACCTCCTTGTCAGACTGAAAGCACATAACAGATCCCAAGATACAGGTAGGGGAACAATGAAAATTTTTAGATAAGACAAATTACAACAAATTAGCCGCCCAATGCTGTATATTCATAGATAAGCTTGAAGAGTTCATTCCGTGTAGAAAATAGACCTACCAATTGCAGCTATATCACATTTTCCATGATGATTGTTGTCTTTAATATACTGAACAACTTCCAATGCTTTAGCTCTCTCTTGAATGGAAGAGTTGGAGCCATTGAATTGAAAAATTTTGGATTCAGTGTCCAAAACGAATATATCATCGTGATTTAGAGAAGATCGCGTACAAGGAACCTGCAGGCACAGTATCATCTCATTAGACAGAGTTTTGTAACATGTCAAACGCACTTATTACTTCAGTGGTCCAGCATCATAAAAGAAAAGGTTGTTAACTTGCCTCGTTTACATGAACTACATGTTTCCCTCTACAAACATAAAGGCGTGGCGTATATTGGTCAGCTTCATGATGCTTAAAACCAGATGCAACTCCACCTTCCAAGGGAATTATACATGGTTTAAAATATGAAAGAAACTTCTCAGTTTCATGGCCCTGCACCTCTCTATATTGGACAGCACGACCTCCAAGAGCAGCATCCAACTCCACAGTTTTGACGGCCGCAGCACCAGCTTCATCCTATTTTACAAGAATCAAGATCCTTAAACTTTTGATGTATATTTATCCCACAAAAGTTCTAGATTATCTATGTATAGTCAAGATCTATAGGCAACTCACAAGATGAAGAAAATACAACCGTTCTAGTCAACAGTTGTTCAATAATTCAATTGGTACAGACAAATGTATTACCAAGACTAGGAAAGGATAGAAAGACTGAAAGAGACTTACCTGAGAAGTATCTTTGCCAAGCCAATAATGTATATCTTGACGTAATGCACCACTTTTTAATGCTGTTGTCTAACAAAACAAGAGCAAACAATATAAGGTTCAGTAAACTAAGAAACTTTTCAGGGGAAAACATACAACCAAAAGAAGAAGCAGAAGTGCAATAAAGAACCCCAATCTACCCAAAACATAGTGTGCAGGCCAAGAAGACAAGCAAGCCAATAGCAAGATCATAAGCACGGGAAAGAGAGGGCAAGAACATACTCATATTCACATATGCAAAAAGGCAACGCTGCAAACATACATCTAAGTACATAAACAGAGATGGTTGTCCAAGAATTCATCTCCTAGACCAGCTTATGGAACTGCAACCTCATGATCTAAATTCTTGAAATCAAGTGCAGATTTACCCTGTCCAGATCCAGGGGACTCTGACAGGAGTTGCTACAAGCATTAGACATAACAGTAGGTGAAAAAAAAAAAAAGAACACTGGAGACTATTACAATGATGTAGTTCGTTCTACTTTTGAGGTACAATTAAACATACTAATATATTAAACTTCCCAGATACTAATTTGGAATATTTTCACATTGAACTGACAAGTGAGAAACCAAGCAAAATTCTTAGTCCCCCGAGATTACCAGCTAAGAGTTAAACAGTTCACAGTTAGCGGTACAAGGTTCAACAGCCCATATAACCTCCTATTTACATCAACAATAATGATCCTCTCACCAGCTAAGAGATCACAGGCCTGACTTCCAATATCCCTACGCCAAAAATTTGAGACCTAACTTCCGCCTCTATCGCTTTACTTTTCATCATTGCTTCACACTTAACGATATCCACTACGTTTGAAATGAGTGTAAAGCCATATGCAATATCATGCTCTTTAGTATCAATCAGTAGTAATATGTACATAGCAATATGGCAAGCCTATATGTATTTTTTGTGTCCCACACTCCCACTTATACTTATTGATATCTCATCCTATCAACCTCGCAAAAAGAACACTTCCGTTGGTGTCAGCACAAAGATATTCGACATATACATAGCTAGAACTACATCAAAATCTTCCATGAGTTCCCTTATTCCCAACTAAACTCCAAGAAGAATTTCTCATCACAAAAGATAAACATAACTTTAACCCCCAAACTTATGCCAAGACTCAAAAAGCCATATCAATCTAGGAGATCCGAAATGGATCTATATGACTGTATATTTTCAATACAAATATCTGGCTAGCTGATCTAAGAAAGAAATTGGGCAAAAAGCTTCTGTAAGGATAAATTACGGGTATGAATGATTGGAAGCTTTCCCATAACCAAGATGAAGACAATAAGGCATACTAAACCATGAGAACTATATATATATATATATATATATATATATATATATATATATACACCATGTTTCCAGCATCAAATTTGAAAGCTGAACTATATCCTAGTGCACACAACACAACAGCAACAATATCAGAGCAGCTTAATTTCAATAAGTTGGGGGCTAGCCACATGAACCAAGATGTCATCCCCATGAGTCACTCATGTGATCCTTCTACTCTACTCACTTATGCCCAAATACAGTACGGTCCTGGAGACCCAATTCTTTCATGTCCTTTTCTAGCCGTTTCCATCCCAATCATCCTTGGTCCACCTCGACTTTTATTCAAATATCCCCAATATTCTATAACAAGCCATAAAAATATCATCATCATTTCACCTTTGTCACAAACAACTTTTACCACATAATATAACGCGTATCATAGGTCATTATTAATTATTTAAATTCAATCAAAGAGGAGAGACAGAGTGCATAGAGTAGCTCATTGACTTCATATAGACACTGCATAATACAGAATGTCCTGAGAAGAGATAGACCGATGGATAAACAAAAGGCAGCTGGAAAATGTGTAGGGAGTTAGAATATTTACCTTCAAAACAATATAAGAATCCCCTGTATAAAATTTTCCATAGGAAGAGTTCGAGACGCGTACAGGACGAAAATTCTCAATGCGCCATATTTCCAGTCCTCTACAAGTTGTCAAGGCAAACAAAGACATGTTGCATACATATTCTTGCTCAAGGGAGAATGGAAAGCCAAAATATCCAATTCCAAAATAAGTTATGTTTAAACAAAGTGTGTAAATAACAAAAGTACATGGAAAATCCAGAATTAGGATAGATGATTAGATTTGCCAGAAAAAGCTCTTCCAATATGTTTTGCTAAGGACTGAATATGGCTGCTATGTCTAGCAACATGTCTCGTGATGCATTTGTTAATTCTAGCAATGTGACTCATATACTCAAAACATGTCAGGGGGTATAATGAGATTGTTACATCTCCTTTGATTCTCTAATAGATAAAAGATGTCTTGTTACTTTCTATATCGCATTTCCAATGCATACATAGCCTTTTTGGTTCTAATTATGATCTATACTAATTATTCAAGAGCATTGCCAATATATAACACCTCCACATATCAATCTCTTTCCATGCAATGAACTTTATTCCATGTTCACCCCTTTCATTTAAAAAAATACTAACAATGGGGTGCAAATATGAGACCACAAGGATAAAGCCTATCACTAGTTATTACTCCTATAAACCATTTCTTAAAGATTGTAATGCTTTATTGTTCTTGATCGTTGCTTGCTTTTAAAATTGTGTTTCATTTATTATATTTTTTGTGGGTTTATACCAGATATCCTGGTTGTTCGACATTTGGCATAGCTTTGTCTTACTGCATATGTAACTCTGTGATGGGGCCATGACTAGTACTACTACTACTACTAATAATAATAATAATAACCACCACCACAGCAAAAACATGACAGAAGAAAAGGTTCCACGAAACTATGGCTTAGTTCAGCAAAATTATGTTCGAATTAGAAAAGATAACTTAAAAAGCAGATAAATAGATCATATAGTTGCGTAAGACATTATTGCAGTTCTAGAAATACTGCACATACTCCAATATATTCATAAGATAAAGGATACGCCTTTTGACCCGCTCCCTGAAATGCTGGATCAAGATCTCTCAGGGAAACTGACATTGTAAGATGTAGGCAATTTACAGATATATTTGCAGCAGAAAGTTTTTGCTTCAAGTAGCAGACAACGGAACCTGGGAAAATAAACAAAGACATCAGGAAGTAAGTTTCAAGTACTCTCCTTTCCTCTAACTATTTACACTAACAGTGCACAACAAATTAAAAGGGACGGTCAAGAAGAGGAAAGAAAGACAGCAATAACAATAGAAGCAATAACACAAAATAGATAATAGAAATTGTAATACAGATACCCCAAAAGAAAAGGTTATAGGAGACTCGCTGCAGATAGAAAAATCACAAGCAAAAAGCATAAACAACAAAAATATGCCTCAATTTTCCCTAGATAGTCTGAGTCTCTGAGACCTAATTTTCGTAGATAAAACCTTTCATTCCAAATCAAATTGCTATGTCAGTTAGAAGAATTAAGCAGAGTTCTTCTTCAAGCAACTAACCTCTTCTCTAATCCAGTTGGAGTGCTGGACTTATAAAGCTACAAGTGTAATTTCATAGAATTTCTTCACTATGGCACCAAGAACAAATTATCCGGATATATACAAGTACCAGATAAGGGAAACTATTTTAGAAATTTAAAGAACCTATCAAGGAGGCACAAGCTCCTAACCTTTCCAGTTCTGAAACCCAACTCCAAAAATATTTCCTTCAACAGAAACATTGGACAGGTCTAATATAGCCATTACAATGTAACAATAGATCAACAAGCCTTTGACTAGGGGAAAGAATAAGATATATCAGTTGCTCGTAATGGTGCCGCTTATAGATCTTAGACTCCACCTTGGGTCACCCGTATGGTTTCTCATCAAGCAGTCTTCTGCGTTTCATAAAAGATTCAACTCTGTTCAATTTGTCCATACTCACCAGTTACCATACCTGGCATTATATATCGAATAGCCGGCTTCAATGTTCAAAGAGTTATAAAGTTAGAGCTATACAATCATTAAGGCTCCAGCCAAATCCATATATGCACAGCATAGGCACCTACAACTTACCACATCGCCTCTCGTGACTTCAAAGAAGTAGCAAAAGATCATTAAGGCCCAAAAGAAAGAGCTAAAAACAAGTTTCGCTGTCACGCTGATACCTCATTATTATTGACCTAGTCTTCTCCCGTACTTCACATTTAATTTTTTTTTCTAGAGCTTCCATGAAAATAGTCACAGGCTCACAGCAGATAGCAGCAAATGCGGACTTTGAAAATGACCCCAAGTTCAACTAAACTTAAGCCTCTGAAGGAATTGTTCTAAATAGAATCCGGTACTAGCCCAACCTAGGCCACTCAGACTTCAGGATATTGTAAAACTAACAGCACACCACCCCCCCTCCCCCCACCAAATAAGCTCTGCAATCTAATTTTCAGGCCTTTCATCAAATTCCAGTACATAATTTGAAGCTTTCTTAGGCGAAAATGACAGTTACGTAGTGCCAGCATACAATGAGACGAGAAGCAAAGTATGGCAGACAGCATAATCTAGATACACTATACTATATCCACAAACATTCAAATGTACTAATGTAGTAAAAAGCTGCAGCCGCCAAACACCGAATTCAAAAGTCCGGGAACTCGCAAACAAAAGGAAATGACAGCATCTGGTGGGTACTTATCTAAGAAACAAAACCCTTAGAAAATAGCAGCTAAAATAGACAATCAGACCCCAATATCATCCAAATCCCAAAGCACAAGACATTGGCAAGGTGACAAGACTTATCACTCAATCAAGAAATGAAAGATGCATCTTCATTGGATCTCGAAAGTGTCAAAAATTTCCACAACCATCCAATTTAAATAGACAACATTTTCTTCAAGGCACTGAAATCCACCCTCTTCACCTTATTTAATAATCAACAAAACCCAGATAAAATCATTGAATTCCACACCCAATACACCAATCAAAATTCTAAAATGAATCAAATCACATTTGCCAAAAAAAAAACACCCATATCAACCTAATCCATTTCCCAGATCAGCTAAACTCAAAACAAATCAAAACCCAAATCCAACAAATACCCACCTCCCACATTAACAAAAACAAAGACAAAAACATAACAAAACCCAATATTTTTAATTAATTAATATCAACACCCAAGTTCTCAAAAATCCCACATAAAATTAACAATTCATATATAGAACAATCTCTTCAAACATAACTCAATTCTCAAAATGAAACAAATTCAACATAAAGCTAAAAAAGTAAATGATAACATCAAGATTAATTAGATTACCAACCTTATGTCACGAATATGGTACAAATCCAAAGCTAAGAAATTTAACACAAAAGTGAAAAAAGATTCAATCTTGATGATAAAAATTGTCAATTGAAGAACTTCAAAAGGGTTGGGAAGAGAGAGAAAGAGAGAAAAGTGAAAGAGAGGAAGAGAGAGAAAGGCGTTTGGAGGGAATTATGAGACTGCCAGGCGTGCTTATCACTAACGGACCCCACACAACACAGATGATCTGTTGAAAAAAATTATAAATTTGAGGTAATTAAATCTTAATTATACAGAAATCAAACATACAATCTTTAATTAATCAGAAATCAAACATACTTTAGGAAGACATATAAATAAGAATAACCCAGATATGAGAAGAGAAAGGTTGAAGATGGAGGAAATTAATTAAGGAAAGAAACATGGGAAAACATGGGAAATCATGAAAGAAATTAAAAAATAAAAAAGGGGTGATTTGCCAAATTTGGTTTTCTTTTTACAACGAATCATTTACAGGTGGAAATTTGTTGTTTATTGTTGGTTCACATCCGGACAAGAAAATAAAGATGACACTAACATTTTCTTATAAGATTAGTAAAGACAAAAAATTATCACAAAGGATTTTATATAAAGCGAACTTACAATGATTTATCGTAAGATATCCGTAATTTTTTTCATTTCATTGTGAACCTTTATATATTTTCCAACTGTTTTTTTTAATTTACCCACTTTCTACTTTAAGATCTTGTTTGTGATCTATCCAAAATGTGAAATTTAGTCGAGGCAATCTTGTTAAATTTATCTTGACATTTTATAATTTTACTTATTCGGAAATCTAAATATATTAATGGTCAAAGTTCTACATTATCAAACGTAAAAGCTAAATTATGCAAATAAAAAAAACATAGACGACTTTTTAGATCTTATAATATAATTTTTTTATCACATACCCGGGTGTACAATGAGCATGGTACACCCAAGGTTATTTTTTTTGCTCATTGCTCATATGAAATCATTCAAATAAGCAAAATGTACTGAAAAAGGAGATTAGCTCGAGATGAGACCGAAAGGAAACGTCGCGTTCGGTTGTCAGACCGATGCGTCAAAATGAGCAAAATTAGTCTCAGATATACCATGCACATGATTAACCTGGACGTAGGATAAATGAACTCCATAGAGTATGATTAATTAATTGATGGATTTTGCTTATATACGTTACCTAAGGTTGCATATAAGACATAATACACTACCTTAATTGGAATAAGTTGTGAATTTATGGAAAAATAATACATCAACCGATGCAATAAATGATCAATTAATACATATATTTTCTATTTTTAAACTTTATATGCGTACTCAAGGCTGCATATAGCTTTTCCCTTGATTGATTATATACATCCACCTTATCTAAAACTTGTTGAAAATGCAAACATTCATTTACTCCTTAATTAAATGAATTAATCATTTGGGGTGTTAAGGGAATATTTGAGGGAAAAAAAGATGCTCTAAGAATGATTTTATGGTTGATACTACTGCTGACTTCAACTTTGTGAGGGTATAGAAAGAGACAGAAGAGGGCGGTGACCGGCCAATAGAATCAAAGCCCAAGAAAGTGACCTAGTTGTGGGGTATATCTCTCTTTTATTTTAAGGCCCTTTTAAGCCTTTTTACTTATTCTTGTACTCCCTTCGTCCCATATTATAGTGCTTGATTCTGTTTTTTCACGAGTATTAAGGTAAATAGAATCTAAGAAAAATATAGAGAGTGTTTGTGTATTGAAAATAAATGTTATGGGGAAAACGCTGATTTTAGGAAAGAGAATGATAATAAGTGGTGAAAGAACATTAAATACATGACTAATTCAACCCTTGGGTTGAATAAACAAAGCAAAATACTATTTTCAAGAAGCAAATAATAATGGTTTAATACTCCGTATTTTTGGAGTTATTTTGCTATAAATAAGAAAATATAAAGTAAAAGCGAAAGTAAATTATAGTATAGTTTAGGTAAGCCTACAATTATAATTTAAATATACAACCTACCTTGGTACCTAATTATATTTTAATTCGGTTTTGTTGAGTAAATCAGAATTCGATTTGGAAACGAATCCTAATAAACTAAGGTTTCTCATGCTATAAATAGGGAAAAGAAGAAAAAAAAAAGAAACATAATACAAAACCCTATACTCAGCCGTTTTTTTTCTCAAGGATTTTTCTCTCTCCTCCTTCCTTCTCCTCCCACGTTTCTTCTTCCCTCTTCAGTCCTCCACTGCTGCTCGTCGGTCCTACGGCTTCGTCAGGCACGGTTGCTCGTCGGCAGGAACTCGAGCGCAGTGCGGTGGTCGTGGGCAGGAACTAGAGCGCAACGCGGTGCTGCCGGAGTGCAGTCTTGTTCGCGTCTGGTGGCTCACGAGCGTTGGGGTTCGCGCGAAGTGTGGGTCGAGCTTCGTTTGGTTGTTCGAGTGCGTCGTGGTCTTGTGCGAACCAGTGGTGGTTGCCGGAGTTTGGTCGCGCGTCCGCCGGTGGTTGGTGGTTGTCGGTGGGCTGCGGTATGCTTTTAAAAAAAAAAAAAAAAAAAACTCTCTTTTCTTATTTAAAAAGTTATATAATCTGATTTTGGTTATTCTTTGAGTATCTTTGATTAAATTTGATGACTTTAAACAAGGCATAATGTAAAGAATATAAATCAGATTTAGAATTATGTTATAGTTCTTATGATAATTATATTTCTTAATCCTGTTTTTATCATCCTTATGTATATTGGTTTAAGTTTGTGACTTTAAATAAAAGTATATTATGAACTAAACAAAATCAGATTTATTACATATATTACTAGTATTACTTTGGTTTAGTTCTTCAAATCTGATTTTGTAGTTCGTATATAGGTATTTAGTTAAGTTTTGGGTATTGCAAACAAAGTAGTGTAAAAGTTAAACAAAAATCAGATTTATAAGCACCTCATTAGTAAGTAATAAATATGTTAGTTCAATAAAATTTATGAAAGAAAAGTCTAACCAACAAGAACGTTTATTTTATTCGATTAGGTCCCAATTTCATAAGCGGAACGTTTAAGTAAGCAGCAAAGATTCTCCGTTACAAGGTACGTACGCGTACTAGTTCAGTTCGATATATTAGTATCATGTTTAGGTTGTGATTGTTAGGTTGTGATTGTTATATTGGAACCTAGAACCATGATAGGGAACTGTGGTTGATTATGATTGATGAGATTGTTTGGTAACATGAAATCAATTTTGGAATCTGTATGTATTTCCTTGTTGTATGACCTGTGAGTTGGAATGAGTTATTATTGGTATGCGTAGTTCTATCGCATTACAAGCATGTAATGAGAATTGGATTGAAAGCATATGATTTATTGGTGTAACAAGGATGTTGCAAGGGATTTCTTATTTAGAGAATTTGAGCAATGCACCTAAGAATTTAACGATTATATGTTCGATGTTGTATGAATGAATATTATTAAGAAGGATATTGGCGATAACTTGTAGTTGGACTCCCTACAAGTAATGAACAATGGGGGAGTGTGGGACTTGTTCTACACTCCTACGCAGCCTACTTGTGACGACGGTGAGTGTCCTTATAAATTTTGATAACTCAAGTAGGCGGAAGGTTTCGTACGATCTTGGGGGTATGCATACTAAGGTGATGGATGTGGAACGGAACGAAACCGTGTTTACATTCCATCTAATAGACCAAGTTGTCTATTAAGGATTCAGTAGCCCGTATGATTCTAGTAAAATGATGACGGTGCCCGTTCGCTGCCAACTAAATAAAAAAGTAAAAAATGTAATGCTATGGTAGTATCATGTCTAGGAATGATCCTTATTATTCCGTTTATGCTTTGTATGCATTTACTTGCTTTACTATGTACTCGGCATAGCCGATTGTGTGTTATTGTGTTGTTTGTTGACTGTGATGAACCATTGATGCTTCAATGGGGAGCGACTAGATGTGCCGGTGTTCTTTGCATGAGTTTGGCATACGGGGGATATTTTCTCGGTTTATAAGCTTTTAAATGTTTTTATTGAACTTATAGAACAATTAGTATGAATAGTTAATGGTTTGAATAAAAGGGGTCTATGGTGATTCCCGAGTTGTAATTTGAAGTTAACATTTTATTTCCGCTGCAATGTAGTTCTTATAAAAGGAGTTGTTAACGTTTTGATTTTTTTCATGCCTTGCATTTCACCGCGGCGGTAACACTCCCAAGGTCGATGCAACGTATCTTAGACGTGTATGGAATTTGGGGTGTTACAAATGTTGGCACAGCTTTTTCTAGGAAAATCATAAAAAGGTGTGAAATATAAATGGAAACAAGAATTATATTTTGGGACACTTTAAAAGTTAAAAAGACTATAATATGAGACGGATGAAGTCTTAATTAAGATAACTATTGTGCTTTTTCTATCCTTTTTCCTTTGTTTTTCTCCCTTCCCATAGGCTAGGAGGCAAAATAATACAAATTATTAGTGAAGTTCTTATGTCATGAGTTATTATTAAGCTATACCCTATAACCACATCCACATGGGGTATATGAGTACGATGGACAGCTTTGTATAGGTAAAAAAGTGAAAGTATGATAAACCCATAACAACAACAAGAGGATAACTTTTACTTTAACAATTACTCCCTCTATGACTTTTAGATGTTAAAACTAGTTTTTAAGTCTGGATATGCCTCGGGTAATTATAATTTTTATTTACTTCCTCCGTTTCAATTTAGTTGTGACACTTTCTATTTTAGGAAATTTCAATTTAGTTGTGACACTTTTATTTTGGGTAATAACTTCTCTATCTCTCTCCTATCACATGGGACCCTTTTATTTTCTTTCTCTATCTCTCTCCTCTCCAAAAATTGCTCAGGAGTCCGTGATTTTAAAAAGTGTCACAAACTAAATTGAAACGGAGGAAGTATTAATATTTTACTTTAAAATTATAACACCAAATATTACTTGGTTTAGTGGTTAAGACTTTAATATATAAATTTGAAGTCATGAGATCAAATCTTATAACATGTATTTTCTAATTTTTTATTGTATGTATGTTTACATGAAGCAAACACTCTTAGTGATAGCGCCACGTGGCACGCTTTAACTTGTTGATGAGCGTCTTTTAATATATTAGTATAGATATCTTAGCTTTTGTAATTTAGATATCAACTTTGACTAGAAAATTTTGGGAGTGCATTCATTATACACCCGGATGTAACATGTGCATGATACATCCACGACTATTTTGTGCTCATTTACTCATTTGCGGTTTTACCTATTTGTGATTATGCTCATTTGGAGTTTCAAATGAAGCAATGAGAAAAAAATAGCTTTGGGTATACCATGCTCATGGTACACCCAAGTGTATGATAAAAATTCCAAAATTTTGGTTGCCACATAATAAAATGTTGTTAGATTTGTCTTAAATGTATATTTACAAAATAATTTTTTATAATTCATACTAATAGAGAATAAAGGATATTGATCATCAAAGTTACGTATTAGTAACGTGTAAATTAAATGTTACAACCCCAATAAAATAGAAAAAACTTTGTCTACCCACCAAGTAGACTACCTACCAGGCCACCATTAATAAAGATTTGTTGAGAGTTGTGGTAATGGAATCCAACTCAATATAATAATTATTTTTTTTAATACTACGTTAGTAGTGGATTGCCTACCCGATGGATAGGTGTAACAACATACTAATAAAATGGAAGAAGAATTAGATTTATAACCACTAACGATGTTTTTGAAGTTAGAGACATTACATGTGATAATTTTAGTAACCATCCTCGCCACCTAATATTTTAGTATCAGCTTTATTGTTGTTAGTGACAAAAGCTGTCACTCATTGTTAGGGGTTCATCATACTTTGTCAAAAAGTATGGCTCACTTCATACTTAGGTGAGTTTATTCCTCACACTCAACTTCAAACTTCGATCGTATCACATCGCCTTTCCACTAATTTTTAATTCTACATACTCATTCCAATTTTATACTTTATTCCTCACTCTCTTCAGACTCACTCCACAAAAAAAAAAAAAAAAGACACACGACATTTTTTTACCGGCCAAAAAAATATCATTTGCATTGCAAAAGAAGATTGAGAGGAGTCTTAAATATCAAAACCCAACCCAAGACTATGTCCAAGACTTTACCCAAATATAGCTGAGTCTTGTTAAATCTTACCATAAGACTCCCTCGAGACCCCTAATATTCACAGCCTTATAATAAGTCATAAGTCTCTCTATTAGGTCATGTTCACTTACATTAGAATTTCACAGAACTCAAATTATACTGAGACCAAGGGATTATTAACTTAGGATACTTTTATATAAATTAACATATTATGTTTTTGCTGTGATAAAATGTTTCATTCAACTCAAGTCATACTTATTTCAAGGGGGAAAGAAAGAGAAAGCTCAATACATAAGATGTTATGTCACAACTGATATGGCAACATAATAGAAGACAACAGAGGCAACATGTTAATATGTAAACGAGCGGCCACCACTACCAGCAACATGCTAATATGTAAACACGCGGCCACCATTACCGGCAGGCAGCAACGTGTTAATATGTAAACGAGCGGCCACCACTACCGGCAACATGTTAATATGTAAACACACGGCCACCATTACCGGCAGGCAGCAACGTGTTAATATGTAAACGAGCGGCCACCACAACCATCTTTGAGGGTAGTGGTGGCAAAAGACGATTGTTATCCGACTGAATTCACAGCCATGTTGGATGCTGATGAGTGTCAATGACTGGTGCTCTTATGTCAGCCAACGGTGGTCTGATAACTAATGTTCTTCCATTTGGTCAGACTCACAGGGAAGAAAGATGGAGATTCTTAGGGCGACACTTCTTTTTTTTGTTATGGTGATATCAAGTTTTATCTGAGTCCTAATTCACACTTCAATCAAATAATAAGCATTGTTAATTTGTTATAGAGGTGATCATGGGCAGGGCCGGGCCAAAAAAAATTTGCCCATTGACCGGACCGGGGCCAAATCCAGGCCAAAAAAATGTGCCCAAAGCCCGTTATTTCGAGTCGGGCCGAGCGGGCTTTTCGGGCCAAAAAATAGACTAAAATGTCTTTATTGGCTTGTCCAAAGCCCGCCCAAAAAAAGGGCCCGGCCCAGCCCGCCCACGGGACAAAAAAACTGCCCAAGCCCGCCCAAAGGCCAGGCCGGGCCGGGCTGAAGTTGATCAGCTGAGTATTTTACAGAGTAAACGATTGCCATTATTCAACACGAAGTATTACGTCACATTCTCATTAGACACTAAACAAATGAAAACTTCACTACAAATGCACAAATATGAAGAATTAAGATTTCTCAACGATGATATTGCTAGTTATAGAAATAACAAGGTAATTTTATTATTCTTTTCAGCTCAAACATTTTCCAGAAAAACACTTTAGCTTGTGTTAATGTGTTCATACGAACCAAATCATACTTTCTCTATGAAATTTACCCTAGAAAAGTAATCAAGCATGAAACTTAACTTGACAAGTGGTTTGGTTGACAAAAATAATACTTAAAGGCTTACCTAGTCCCCCCTAGGTAAGTAAACTTCCCACATCGACAATCAATCAATTAAATTCAAAGAAGCTTCGAGGCTGATGAGATTCAATCAGGTGTAGACATAAGGTAAAATTAGGCACGATCAAGTCTAATAAGTTCTCTTTGGATAAGTTTAAGTGAAGGAAACACATCCCTATGTTCAAGCAAACACCAATTTACATTGTTTATGCAAAATGCACAATTAATAGACAAATCATGATTCATAAGACAGGAAATGTAAATAAATTCATAAGACAATGAATGCACATAGATTTGGGAAAACTGTTGCATAATGCAATGCAATCAAGACAGAGCAAGGTAAATATTGCATGTTTCAAAAGAACGAGGTAAATGCTACACAAATTCTTCTTCACATCTACGACAAATATATTTCATCAACTCAAGAGATCTAGGGTTCATACCCCTCAACATCAGCAAATGAGGAAGTCAAGAGGCGAACCACAGAGTGATGCAAACCATGAAAAGCAAGTCTCTTGAACAGAGATTACAAGTCCGAGAGATCATGATAGGAACAAACATCATTGTGTTCAAAATATTTGCTTTCTTTTTTAAACTGTATGAAATGTTCACTTACCATTGCAAATTTCTTCTCTCACAATTTAGAAGAAGACCAAGATGTCACCAAAAGTGTAAATAATTTCAATTGTATGTTTACCCTTTCATGAAGGAATAGCTATTGCAATGAAGAGCACTTTGTGAGAGAATTTACTGCCCAAACTATTAAAAAAAAACTAATTTTCTTTTTTTTTGTTGAAGGGGGTGTCAGAAAAACTAAGAATATTTGTTGCAATGTCAAAGAAAAACAAAAATTTACAATGTAGCAAAGTTGAAGATGAATCTGGAAACGATATTCAGAATACAAAGTCGAACAATCTCACAAGTCAGACGAAATGAAATGAAATAAAATTACGCTAAATTCACCTGAAACTTGGTATGAATCCGATCAAAGCTGAGTAGTTCATGACATAAAAAGTTTTCTCAAAGCATGGGTAAAGAATAAATTCAATTTTCTATCTTTGATATGACCAACAAGCAATCATAGATATCATGTTAACCATAGAAAATTCAACTATATAAGCATCACTCACTGCTTACTGAACATTATACTATCTTGTTGGTAAAAAGACAGAAATCCACAAGTTAAAACAGTCACCTCATGAATTCCATACCAACAAACACAAGAGAGCTTCAACTGCTGCAACCATGATCCAGCAAGATGAAGCAGAAACTAGGCCGACATTTGCTTAACCTTCTTCTTTTTGGTGCGTTTGACTGAAGGAGATATGCTCTTCACCTTTCTAGCTTTCTTCAGAGGACTCTGTTTCTTCTTCTTAGCCCCTCTTAACATCTAGAGTTGTATCCCTAATAGGTCCAGGAGACACACCCTTCTTAAGGGCACTGCCTCTAGGTGTCGAAGATGGAGGTATCCTCACGCTTTGTGGAGGTAAAGGACTATGAGGTTTCCAAACAATATTATTCTTCATAGCAAATCTTACTTTCTTTGAACTCTTATCCTCTGTATTAGGCACAACTTCTTCTTTTTCAACATCATCTTGGTCGCCATTAGCCA
Source organism: Beta lomatogona (assembly GCA_947646795.1). Lineage (NCBI taxonomy): Eukaryota > Viridiplantae > Streptophyta > Magnoliopsida > Caryophyllales > Amaranthaceae > Beta > Beta lomatogona. Next base: position 173,170 of record CANSNZ010001402.1, on the reverse strand, counting down.
CGGCCTTTGATCTCTTACGCTTCTTACCTGCCTTGCCATTGACTTGAACTATTGTTGGAGACTCAAGTGCACTCACACCATCACCATCTAGTCCCGACTCAGCAGCAATCTTCTCAAACTGCTTTTGAAGATTTGAAATCGATACCTCGTTCAGTTCTAGTGCATCCACTTCATCTTCAACTTGAGTATTCGAATTGTCACTTATGCTAGCCATTTCAATATCGTCATTAGAACCATTCCCACTTGCTCCATCAGAATTAGGAACCCTATTCTTCTTTTTCTTCTTCTTTGAATTCTTCTCTTTCAAAGCTTTTTTAGACTCCTTACTTTTCTTATTAGAAGGTTCAACTTCCACAACCCCATTCATTTTCCTCGAATTTTCATTCCCACGAACTTCACCATTAATGGGAACCAACTCCGGCACTTCATCATCAACCTCAGGGAGCGAAACATCGATACCCAAAGAAGCCACCTCCTTCTCCAATTTCAAAAACTCCTCATTCAAACCAAACAAAACCTTCCTATTCCCCTGAACACAATCAGGAGACGAACCTAACTCGTAAAGCCTCGTTCCGAATCCCATTGCTAATGCAATTGTTCCAAACAACACCCTCTCATCCTTACCATCAACCTCGCCGCATTCTCCCGATTTCTTAACACCCAACAAACCCTTCCCATTCTTAATCAAAGAATCAAACACATGACTCTTAACTTTCCCCACAAAAACCTTATTATCACTCACACTCAAAACCCCCAAAAAGGGCCTAAACAACAAATTCAACACCTCCAAATTCAACGGCAAAAACACCTTAATCTCATCGAAAAAAACAGATACAATATGATAAGTAACCCCATTACCCAACCCATTATCCCCCTTTCCATCATCATCAACAAAGAAAAACGCTCTTTTCTCCAAAACCGCAACAAATTCCCCCAAAACAGATAAATCCCAATTCACATTCTTCAACAAAACAAACAAATTCCTAACAAAATAACGAATCAAAAGATAGAATTTATCTAACCTTAAATGATCGATCCCAGGCCATTCTCTTCGCATGGTGAGAAGAAAGTGCGAAAAGTAGGAGAGAGAAAGTGGAAATGGGAGATTAGGGAGGAGAGAGGAAAGACGATTGATGAGATTAGTTTGATTTTCAATCTTGTCGCAGTGCCACATGCAGTAAAAGAGGGCTTTCCATAGCTTTTTGAAATCGTCGTCGGAAATTAGGGTTTGAGAAGAGAGCCAATTGAGAAGAGTTTTTAGGGATTTAGATCGAGATGAAGAGTTGCAGGAGGCTAAACCTTTGATTAGTGAAAGACCTAGGAATTCTGGTGATGGTTCTTCGGACTCCATGGATGAGGGTTTTAGGAGAGAGAGAGAAAGAAGAAATGGAGAAAATGGAGGGTTCGAGTGAGTGTTTCTTTTAGAGTTGAAACCCTAAAAAATGTATCAACGTGAAATATTGGAAGATATTCGTTCTTTTGGCCTTTGAAGGCTTGAATTGAAAACTTTAGTACTCCCTTTGTTTGACAATAAAAGGGCAGGTACGCTTTACGAAAATATACTTTGATTATACATATATCTTACCATAACAAATAAAAGGAAAAATGAATAGAAATAATCTCACTTTTTGCTCATCCGCCAAAAATAATCCCAATAATCCCACCTTTCTACCCTATTGGCTCATTTTGGTCCCTATGACTGGTAACCGATTGATTAGGTTAGAGAACAACTCAAACTCTGTTCACCACCATTTCCGATCTACTCGCGAGCAAGGAGCCACCTACCCCACCACCCCTCCGCCCTCCTCTCCGACTGGCACTCCACCCGCACCACCTACTATGCCGCTAGTTTTGGACTGGTGTAATCCCCCCCCTCCTTTCTCTCTCCTCTCCTTTCTACCGCTCTTCCAAAACCGTCCAAGACCTGCATGTTGATGGAATTTTGAAGTGGGGTGGTGGGGCAGGTTGTGCAGAGGCTTGGTGGTGGTTGGTAGTAGTGTCGTTGTGTGGTGGTGGTGTGGGGGCGAAATGGGTTAGTTGGCAATGGTGGGGGTGGGTGTTGTTGGGTGGGTCGTGGTGGTCGTGGGTTGTTCTACCAGTCACCAACTTGTTCAATAGGTCAAGGACCAAAATGAGCAAATAGGGTAGAAAGGTGGGATTATTATGGAATAATCCAAAGGTGGGATTATTTTCGGCGGATGAGCAAAAAGTGGGATTATTCCTGTCCATTTTTCCTAAATAAAATTATAAAAATTATGTCACTAGGTTCATCTTGAAAAATACTATATTAATATAATTTACTTATAATTTTTATCAACATGAATTGAAAGTAATAAACGGTCAAAGTTCGACCTCGAATATCGTGCGTGCCCTATATTATGAAACGGAGGGAGTAGTACTTCTATGAGTTATGGGCAATGTCGTAATGATATGTGCATTTATGAAGGTTGAAATAAACATCTAATGCATGATAAAATCACACGTTGATCGATATAAGTATTGTTTGCTTTAACTTACTATTTTCACTTTTAGTTTCTTACATGCCGCCTTAAGGATACATATAAGGTAGGATTTGGATTTCCCTAAAAAGGGAAAAAAAAATTAAAAAAAATATCTTAATTATTGTATTTCGAAAAAAGAAGAATATTCCATATAATATGAATTACTCCATTATATTATTGTTGGTTTTAGGTAGCAATGTCTTCTATTTTAAATTTTAATATAGATAAATAGTGGAGGTGTTGGCTTCATGTTTGCATTATGTAAGAGATTGAAGAGTAACAATTACAGCTCGATTGATTGCCTAGTGTTACTATCGAATTAATTGGTACATGGACTGATCCGGCTGGATTCCTTAAGAGTTAAGCTTATAGCTCATATCTTATTATACTCTTTGATTTCATTCTTAGTGTTCCCAAGTCAAAAGAATGTTTCATGTAGTCCAACTGTTCAACTACAATTTACTTCATTGGAAAGTTAGTATATTAGGTTCTATTTTAAATAAATAGATTAAGTTACCTAAAAAAATAGATTAAGATTAATTAACAAATTCTAGACAAGTCTATATTCAAGATGATGGAGTCATCAAAGATTTAACTTTTTTGAACAACATATGTAGCTTACTAGAGGTTTTGAAAAGAAAAAGAACGTACAAGTGTATGAATAAGAATTCCAATAATAAGACAAAATGAAATGATTGAAATTACATGAGAGTATTAATTAATCCCAATAAAACCTTGAATGGACCGGGTTCGCAATAACTTATTGTACACCGGAAACTATATGATATAGTCAAATTCGATTATTTCACCATATACCCCTGACTAATTTTTTTCTGCACCGTATACCCTCGCAAGTTTCCAAATTCACCATATACCCTCCACGTTTCAAAGAATACATCAAAGTACCCTTTTGACTAACTGTGTTAGACTTCCGTTAATCATTATGCCCAAATCCCCCCTAATCCTAATTAACAAAACCTAAACCTAAGCTAAACCCTAACCCTAACACCCTAATTAACAAACCCCCTAATCTAATAACCGTAACCCTAACCATCCTAACCACCACCCCTCCCCCACCCCTTACCCTTAGCCACCCACCGCCCCCACCACCTAGCCCCCCTTCCCCTCCCCTCTCCTTCCACGGCCGGTCGCGCCGCCTCTCCCCCTCACTCCCCTTAGGCCACTTACCCCTTTCCCTCCTGCACCACCACCCTAACAGGCCCGATCCCCACCACTCCCATTCCACTCCCCGCAGCCCCCTTCGCCCGCAGCCCCTCCCCCCACCCCGTCGTCGCATCCCTCCCTCGATTTCCCCTCCCCGTCGAATTTCGCTCCCCTCCCCCCATCGGCATCGATTTTCGTTTTCCGGGCTCGAATTAGGTGGGGCGTCGATTTTTTGGGCTTGATTTGGTGGGGCATCGATTTTATGGGCTCGATTTGGTGGGGCTTCGATTTTCCGGGCTCGAATATGGTGGGGCGTCGAATTTTGGGGCGTCGAATTTTCCCGGGGCTCGGTTTGAGTTCCGTTTGATTTTCCGGGCTCGTGGTTTGAGTTACGTTTGTGGGCGCAAGCTCGTCGGTGGTGGGGCAAGCAAGCACGACGGGACTGCGGGGGAAGGGGGAGGGGGTTTGCGTGGGTGGGGGTGGTGGGGGGTTTGCGTGGAGGGTGTTGCGGGGGAAGGGGAGGGAGGGGGACTGTTGGGGTGGCGGTGCGGTGGGGTAGAGGGGTGGTGGGGGTGGGGCCGCCCTTTGGGGTAAGGGGTGGTGGTGTAAGGGGGTGAGGGGAGGGGGTGAGGCGGGGGAGGTTGGGGTTAGGGTTAGGGTTTGACTTAGGTTTAGGTTAGTTAATTAGGAGGGTTAGGGGGATTAAAGGTTAATGACTAACGGAAGTCTAACACCGTTAGTCAAAAGGGTACTTTTATGTATTCTTTGATACGTGGAGGGTATATGGTGAATTTGGAAACTTACGATGGTATACGGTGCAAAAAAAAATAGTCAGGGGTATATGGTGAAAAAACCGAGTCAAATTTCATTTGGTATAGTCATTTTTCGTTTGATATAGTCAATTTTTGTATGACATAATCACCTTTTATATAATTAGTTTTTGTATGATATAGTCAGTTATTGTATTATATAGTCGGTCTTTTTCCTAATATGGTAAGTTTTCGCGTGATAAAGTCAGTTTAGGTGGACAATAAATTATTGTAAACTCAATCCACGCAAGGCGTATTGCAATCTCAATTATGTCCAAGTCAAAATGACTCACTATTACTCTAGAGATTATTTTTTGCAATTTAGGGGGAAATGCCAATACTTTACCTAATATAGATCATCATTGGTGGCAATGTTGGTTGAGCAGTGATCGCCACTTTTTTAGACATAGCTGGGCTAAAGACGATCACAATCTTCTAATGATATGTGGGGTTTTCAAATTTTCTAAGATAGTATATGTGGCTTCTACTAATCAAATACAAGCAAAATCTCGAAGAATGACCGTAAAAAAGCAGACAAGGCTTTTTTCTAAGGATAAAGGAGTAGTAACTCACAAAAATCCTAAACAAACACTAAAACTGGTGTAGAGAAAGCCACAAGGATACTTGATGTAGACGGGATTTGCACCCAGGTCTTGGACGCCACCTCCCAAGACTTTAACCAGCTAAACTAGTTGACATCCACTCTTAAACAAACACTATGAATGTATGATCTCGTTACATGTCTTACAAGTCTGCAACATTTTCATGAATGAATTACACAAGTTGTTGCAACTTGCAAGAGCATAAAAATGAAGAGCTCTCGCGATTCATTTTCTGGAATTCTGATATTACCTTTGTTGATAGATAAACCCTGTATCACTGAAGCACAAGGGAGATTTTCTCAAGAAAATTTTGAAACTGCATAGTGGTTATTCCTTTTGTCACATTGTCCATCCATCCTCATGATTAAGGATACGCCACGATTTTACAAAAAGACCTTTTATAATAGCTCGCGATTTCCATCCTCTCCCCATCACTTGATTTAAGTAATGAGCTTCTAATAAGAATATAGAAAGATCACATGTAGAAGTTAGAACCTATACAAAAGTTGGCATACATATTGGACATTTGGACTATCCTTGTCTAAGTGACTCTGTTACATACCTGATTTCTGCAGAGTCATCATTGTTGAATGGTTGTCAACGGCTTCGAAATGTTCGAAGATCTCCGATGAATTGAAATGGCATGTTCCCATATGAGATTGGCATACTCTGGATGATCTACAAATGGGTTTCTATTGTGCTGGAAAAGCTTACATACTCTTTCATTTCTCAAATTTTCCTCCTGAGATGGAGGGTCTAATTCATTCCATTCCAGCAAAGTAGTGAGTAGTCCCATCTCCTTCTTCACTGAAAAAAAGTAGACCATACAAAATGATAAAAGTTTAAGTAAATCAGATACACATGGCCACCAGAATACTAGATCAAGTCGATAGATTATGATGGTTAATAGACATATAAAATTCCGGCGAGTTATAATTATAGGAAAAAATTGACACGAATGATCCCAACTATGCCCCCTCCTCTTTGAATAGTCCTAATTCGTAACTATTGGTCAACTCAAATAGTCTCAACTCCTCGTTTGGTTCACATGGGAAGTAATTTCCAATGGGAATTTTCCCTTGTTAATTTCCTAGGAATTAGGCAAAATTGTTTGGTTGACACCATAGGAAATTGCATTTCCTAGGAAATTACTCACCAAGGGGGGCTTGGTGAGTTATTTCCCCATGTTCCATGGGAAATTCTATTTCCATTGGAATTTGTATTTCGTATGCTTCTCTCATTTCCCTCCAACCAAACACAACACCTATATTGTATTTCCTAGGAACTTGTATTTCCAAGGGAAATAGCTTCCAACCTATGAGTTATGACCTATAACCTATTAAACAAGTAAAAAAAAAAACTCCTGTTTAAAAAATAACTGCTTCTCTTCCCTTTTGGCTATCAATACACCTTGTTTTACGAATTTAACAAGTCGTAAGGCATGCGATTTGGGAAGACACGTCCGCAGTTGAGGGGTCATAGTTGAAACCATTCACGTCAAATTTTCCAAGATGATAAGGCACAATAATTTGATAGATGTTGTATTATCAAACCTAAACTCTGATTTGTACTCCTAAACAATTATAAGCTTACTTGAACTCCAGGAAGCATGTCCTGCAAAGGCAGAATGTCTACTTATAAAAAGGATCATTTACAGCCTAGTTCTCCGGAATTACACACAATAAAAATTGACGTGCTGAAAATTTTATGCTTCATGTTGAAGGATGTCTTACAAATTCTGCTAATTCCATCTTTAGGCAATCTCATTCTCACAGTCTTTCCACAACCATTATAAAGCAATTAAGACTCATCATATACTTTTAGAATTCAACTTCAGACCTACCCATGCTTGGAGAATCTGATAGGCGAAGAACAGGACCTTCAGCAGAGTGGTGAAACCCATAACGAACAGCCATGTACATCACTGCTCTTGCAACATCTCCTCTAACCTGGAGGCATTGAAGATGAACAATAATGCACCAAGTTTATTTATTATTATTTTTCATATAGTACTTTTTAAGTTTCAACAGTGGAAAACATGAGTTCAATAACATAACCTTGAACAAGTTTTTCAAAAGATACCACTCAAGAAATGAAACCATCAAGACATGAGACATTTTCAGAAAATCTTGATTGTTTGAACTATGTTTTCATGAGGTTTTCCTTTTTTTCCCCCATTGTTTGGAATCATAGATGACGGTATCTACTTTAACTAAATCAGGAATAGTATGTTATCGGTCCTCTCCGACACCCCAGACATCACTACGCGATGAGCCATAATGATTTCCATTGGCATGCTCAAGTTCTGCCTCCAAGCAGCAATTCCTCTGTAGAGAGGCTTATTCCAATGCTAAGTAGAAGACACTGAACCGACAGACACGTATCGAACAATGATGGCTGTGATGGGCTTGCTATGGATGTGAAATGCCCTTGAACATGGAAATCCAAGCCTTGGACGTCCACAGCTTCTAGAATGAGTTCTAGAGGGCTCTTGTGGAAGCATCGAAGGAGGTTCTAGATTGGAGGGACTGTAGCTGAGACTACTAACTGTGACCAAAACAGGAGCAGCAACCTCCCAAAACCCCTAAAGAACACAGGCACATACCCGGTAAGGTGGTGCCCATATCTTCGTATCTGTTTCTGTGTCAGAAGCAGCTTCCTTATTCGCAGGCTTCATACAGTGTGTTGAGCCAACTCGGCACTCACCAAAATACTTGTTCCCTCTAGATGAATTCACTGCAAAAGAATTTCAAAACCATGAGTCACATAATAAGCGAAAATTCTCATTTAAAAGAGATATTTGTCTCATTAGCATCAAGTTAAGAGTGAGATTAGAACTGATTACCATTTACATCTGCTGGACGAATGTTATGCAAATCTGTTAGAAATGGACCACGCGGTATTCCATAAGAACGAGGCCAAAGATGTTCTCCTGAAAGAGGACTGGATAGTCACTGAATGTACATGCAATTGAATAGCATGGGACATTGCATTAAATCACCAAGGAAGAAAAATTCGTTGTGTAAAGCAAGCATTGTTCCAGCCTTCATGGCATGAAAATCTTATACTTAAAACATTCTCTTATGTATCATAATCATGCACATTGAGCTTCAAAATAAGGATAATAAACACCGAAAAATCAAGGAAAGTCTCTCACTGTTCCAGCCTTCAGGTTTTCCAGCTAGAAGCTTAGGAACAATTCTGCCAGAGTAGATTTCAACTCTGTACAATAGAATTCAACAACATCTTCATTGTTATATGTATATTTCAACAGCATAACACCCAGCAGAGATATTGATAGGTGGACATACATCCCAGATGACGCCTCTGGTTCATCCAAATCAGCAGCATCAAGAATCTTAAGAGCATCCCACACCTGTTTTAATATTGACCCATTTCAGTTTCGCAGAAATCAGCATTGCTATGTTCTTGAAAACTACAACAATTTGACTTTCAAGCTTGCAAATTCACAACTTTGACCATCAATATCTTTAACTATTTATTAGTAACAATTACTTAAAAATAGATATTTTAAAATTCTATATTGACACCATTCCAATAATATTTTACATGATAACACTTGTTCAGTAATATTAGTTAGAAAATATGGTCAAAGAGAGATGAAAATAGTGCAAAAGTAAAGTATATATAAGCGCACAGAATCTCATAAGCACCTCTTTGTATGATAAGGAGTGATGTCCAGCTATGATGGAGTTCAATTTTCTACTTAACGCTTTACCTTTCAGTTCGTTGATGCTAGCATAATAACTTTTAACATCTTCACAAGCATACTTAATTTGAAATGATGAATGATCTTCGGCATTTGCATCCGGACAAAGGAAAACCAAGTATAAGGAGATGATCCATGAAGCCAATCTCGGCAAATTGCCATGGACAGATGTCCAGTCCAGAAACCTCCTGAAGATAAACAGAAATTTCTTCTTATCAATATCACATCAAGTTCTTGCTTCTAATAAAGCACAATGTTCAGGTTTCATATGGCAATCTTTTTAGGGTCTCATAGAACTTCTAATTTTTCCATTTACACAATGATGGAATATGTAAAAAAATTGTAATTTTTTTTTCCAAAATATTCTAGTTGATTGTGGATCTCACTTTGTATATCTTTCAGACATATTTTTCTTTTTATATGAGATATGACAAGAGTCCTAGCAAGGACATAATTCCAATATCTTTCGTGTTGTCTGAACCAGTGATTCATTTGGGCTTTTCGCACCATTTCTCAAACGCCAAGATTAGTGCTGGGTTTGTGATAGCAGAACTCGTTTATTGGCGATCTCCTCAGAGCTTTGGTCTGCTCACCCCAGTTCTAGCAGAAGACTTGAGAAAAGCTCAAAGCTTAATCAATCAACCCGATGCTACCCAATTCGACAACCCCCAAACCACCCCCCACCCCCCCAATTGGGATTTGCTTGGTACATGTAAGTGGTACTTTCTTGGGCTAATTTAACAATTTTAAGTAGCGAATTACGTGCGAATTACGTTCCCATACTCATATTTGTACCGCGAATCAGGTAACACTATATTAAACCAACTCACGTTCCGAATTTCACTTGTTTCAATTAATGACTTAGATCAAATTACAACTAAAATCTAAATTTCATCTCTACACCTTAGAGTGTTTGGCATATTGTCAAAACTCCTCCATGTAAAAGATTAGCTTTCCATCCCAAGCTCCACAAAGTGTCATTGATTCCATTCTTCACAAAAGGAGGTTCTTTAGTGCCCATTCGACGGCGAAATGACACTTTCCAACTTCAACATTAGTCTTTCTTTTTGTTAATAAAACCTAAAACCCCATAGTTGTTCACTGTTGTCAACTTGTCATATAGCAACTTGAAAAACAAAATCCCCTAAATCCAGAATTTGAGACCCACCAAACATCTACACTAACATTTGTTTCCTTCCTTTGTTCAATCATCTACAAATTCCACACAAAATAATAGAGTACTATCTACAAAAAACATATACTAATATATGAAAAAGAACAAAACTTGCTTACATTAAGATAAACTAAAGTTTCTATACAAATCATCAAACATATATTAGTGGGTATTCGGAAATATGTTGGATGACTACAATTAAATAATTCAACAACTGGGCAATCTAGTTTCATAAGGGTACAATAATTGACAATAAAGATAAGAACAGAAAAGGAAAACATTGATTAAATTAACTAACCTGGAAAAGGAACTGAATTTGGTACAACAACAACTGAAATTTCTAAATTTCAGTGGATAATGATAATTAGAGGGAAAATAACTGGATTTATCATAATTAGATTGTTGAAAAATGGTTGCTTTGATTTTAGGATATGTTGATATGATAGTTAGTGGGTTACTCAGCATTCTTTAAATCTCTTTGATTATGTTGTTAACCAGATAATGCTTCACCAGTTGTTGTTTTTTCACCCTTTCTTATTGTAGTCGCTCTCGCTCAGGCGGGCCTAGTGTTGCCTAACATTTATGGTGCGTTCGGAATTATCCCGAACTTATTTGAACTTATCTAAATTTAAAAACTTATTGATGGTTATTTTTATAAGGTGTTGGAAATTACGGTTTTTTCTCAAAATATCCCCGACAAATAAATTAGAGGGAGATGTGTGGGAAGGGGAGGCTGCGTGGGAGGGGGAGGGGGATGCGGAGGGGAAGGGGAAGGGGGGCCTGGTGGGGCCGGGGTTGTTGGGGGGTGGTGGGGCTAGGGTTGTTGGGGGGGTGGTGGGCTGGGGGCTGGTGGGGCTGGGGTTGGGGGGGTGGGGGGCTGGTGGGTTAGGGGAGAAGGAGGGTTAGGGTTAGTTAGGATTAATTAGGTTGACTTAGGGCTAATTAGGTTGACTTAGGGCAAAATTGTAAATAAAAGCTAACGGAGGACTAACGTCCGTCAACAAAAGGGTATCTGGTGAATTTTTTTAAAGATCAGGGGTAACTGATTAATTTTGAAAAAAGTGAGGGTATTTGGTGAATAAATTTATTTGTCAGGGGTATTTGGTGAAAAAACCGTAGAAATTATTATTGTTTGATTTGGCAATTAGCGGATACTTGATAATTCTTAGCTGATAACTTATTGTATTAGTTGGTTTGACTAACTAATTATACTAGTTGTTTGTATAAATGTGTTTGATAAATAGCTGATAGTTGATTGTTATTTAATTGTGCAAATTGACCCATAATAACATGGGCATAATCTATTACTGTACTTTTTACTGTTTATAAATGTAATTTTAAAGAACTTTAGGATATAAATGTAATTTTGAAGAACTTTGGGATATAAATATAATCTACACACTCATTTTCGAACCTCTAATGTCAAAAAGTTGTTCCCCCAACTTTTTCAAAATGAGTTTTTTGGACTCAATCAAGTATTTCAAACCTTTCTTTACTAAACACTCATATTAGAGGATTGACTAGTCAAACCTTGTAATATGAGTTGAAACCTCCAATTTTTCCCCAAACCTCTCTTTACCCAAAAAGACCTATAACTTATTTAAACTAACTGAAATTTTCTAAACTTCATTGAAATTATATTAACTTATCAAGATACTTTTTTCTGGTAACGAGAATGCACCCTTAGTATTAAAAAACTTCTAATTTGGCAAGGATTAACTTAATATTCCTAACTATTATAACTTGTAACAGAGTTTTGGGAAGAAATTCAAGACATTCTACTTTAATTCATATTTCAACCAAGCAACTTTCTCATTTTTCAAATCTTAAGGAATTCTACTTCATATGTTTTCTCATGTCAACCAAACAACCACTAAATCTATTTTTGCGACTTTACGAGTCAAGATGAGTACAAATAATAATTAAACTCCACGAATTTGAGTTTGACCCATACCCAAATTAATTAACGTATGGAAACTCGAGTTCAACCCAACTTTGAGTTACATGTTTGTTTCCTTACACTAGTTTAGCGTATCCATTAAAGGGGGTAAAAGAATACTATTTGCAAAAAAATCATAAAAAACACCATAAACTAAACATAATCACAAACAAACACACATGCACATAACTACATAAGGCCCCAATGAATAGTTTTTATGTCCTTGTATCCATGTTCTACACATCAAACGACGATATCAAATCCTTCGTTTTCTTTCTCCTATATAGGCTATAGTGGTAAGTTAAACAACCAACAGATAAGTGCATGCATGTTTAAGTTTCTTACAGTTTATTTTCTGTTTGACATAGACATTTCTTAGTGAGAAAATGCATGGCGGCTGCCTAGCTACTAGCTCATGTAATGGTCTAAGTAGTAGACTAGTAGTAGCAAGTATATCATGTGCATCTTGATGCAATTCATGGAAATCATCTTTTGTTTTGGTGTAGAAACATAAATGGCATAAGCCTGTTCTTTCTTATATTGTAGCAACAGATTTATTGATAAAGACTATTGTCCTAACTCTTTGAATTTCTGTCATTTAATTCGTATTTTGAACTATTCTAACTCTTTAAACTATAAATTACACGAACAAAAAGCTAGTTGACATACATTACGAAAATCTATTGAGTTGTATTTCGATGAATATAATGCCAAATGCCAATATGTATATAATACGTGCGAATGTAACTAAACATAGGTACGTTTGGAACAATTTTCGTTTGTTAATTTTCTCATCAAAGAAATTTGCTTATTAAAAAATGGAATAAAAGTAAATATAGAATAACTAAACATAGATACGTCTGGAACAATTTTCGTTTGTTAATTTTCTCATCAAAGAGATTTGCTTATTAAAAAATGGAATAAAAGTAAATATAGAATAACTAAACATAGATACGTCTGGAACAATTTTCGTTTGTTAATTTTCTCATCAAAGAAATTTGCTTATTAAAAAATGGAATAAAAGTAAATATAGAACAAATTATTTTGAGTGTATAAGTACAAGTTGTAGGAAGCGGAGATATGATTGCTGATTTCCGGCAAAAAATAGAAACCTGAACTAAAATAAACCACAACCGCGCCACATGCACGCTTGAGCCTGGCCAGCGCTTGTGGTGACTAGTTTCTTCCCACACAAACCTCAACAAATGTATAAAGAAAGAAACTCAATATAAAGAAGGGAAAATACCTCTAAACTATCAATGTGGGACAAATAACTTTTTGTTCTTTTGAACCAACTTTTGGAGTGAGAAAACTAACACTCTACTCACTAACTCCAACATAAGCAAAAATAGAACAAATTATTTTAAGTGTACCTAACTTTAACTATAGCATATAAGAACTTGCTATATGGTTATTTTAAGCTAAGCATTGGAGAAATGGAAAAAGTAATTTGCAATACTTTTGCTGATTTTTATTAGTTGCTGACGACTTTTACACTACTACGGAAAGATTTACCTTGTAGTATATAAAACAAAATTTCATATGAAAAATGATGTTGGACTTAATGTAAATTTAAAAAAAAACATACAAAAAATTCAACAATTTTTAATAATTTTTAGTTACAAATATTTCGAGTGTTGGTCAAGATGAGAGGAGGTTATCAATTCAGATCTGTTGTGCGTCGTTCTTCTAGATTTGGGATTGTGAGGTTGGATCTTCGGATCCATAAGTGGGCCGAAGTTCATCAATCTAACTCGCCTCAATTTCTCGTGATGAGCAGTGTGTCATCACACTTAAAAAATGCATCTTGTGGGAGGCCCTCCAATTTGATTTGGAGCAAGTTTCGACCTTCACGTCTTTCGGGTTTCAGTCCAATGAGACTAAACTCTTATACGACGAAAAATGTGAAAGATAAAGTATTGCAACTAATAAAAATCAGAGAAAGTATGAGACAAGTAGACAACTTAATAAGGGTCTACAAATTTCATCCTCCAACCACCCTAATTTCCTATCTTCATTATCTCTCTTTTCTAGTCCTTGTGTTCCGTTATTTCCTTTTCCCTAACCATCCTTTTCTTTTGCAGTACTTTCTGTTTGTTTTTATCTCTAACTCCAACTATTGTCCCATTTTCTTTTCATTCAATCCCCAACTTTTTTTTTATTCCGTTGAATTACACACTAAAACAACCAAAACATGTAGCGCTGGCCTGGTATTACTTGTATTCGCTTGTAGCCAAATAAATTGTTCTCATCTGCTTAGAATTTAGAGACTAGGGTGAATTTATGGATGATTATTTCTTTATTCTTCTTGAACATATAGTGAAATTTAGAAATTAGGAAATTAATTTCCATTGTTTTGTAGTTTTGTTTAATAAAGGGAGAGAAAGGAAAGTAAGAAACTAAAATTTTTTATTATTTGGGGAAGGGTGTGAAATTCTTTAGCAATTAATTATATAAACTTTTCTCCAATCAAATGCATTTCAGTTTCATACTCCCTCCGTCCCAAAATATAGTTCTCATTTCCCTTTTTTCACGGTAATTTATGCAAGTAGAATCTAAGAGTGATAGTAAAGATTTTTTGTTTATTTAAATAAATGTTGTATGAGAAAAAATGATTTTAGGAGAGAGAATGGAGAATAATTGGTGAAATAGCATTAATTGTAACACTGGGTTGAATAAACAAAGCAAAAAACAAAATTCAAGAAGCAAATAAATGATGGAACACGGTTTTTCTAGACAAATTACGGAAAATGTGGAACCAAATATAGAAATGGAAACTATATTTTGGGATACCCAAAATGAAAATGGGAACTATATTTTGGGACGGAGGGAGTATCTTTTAATTCCGTTGGTAGTAATAGACTTGATCATATATATAATCTGATTCTACACTACCACTTAAAATATAGCTGCATATATGAAAAAAGTTCAACTCAATCAAAATTGGGCAGCGTTAAGTTACCTTGGTTCACAAAATTATTGTAGTTAAATACAAATAATCCTGAATGTAATAAGATTGACACAAACACGAATCAAATAATTCATTATCTCATTATAACGCAAATTGTACAAACCACAACCAAATCCAATCCAATCCTACTACCAACACATACATTGCACAACCAAGTTTTAGATACTAATTTTATGAACCTTGATCACCCAAATAAGATATAGCTTTAAGTGTTGTAAAAAAAAAAAAAAGATATAGCTTTAAGTGCGATTACAATAATCAAATTTACGATAAAAATTGTAAGTTCCTGTCTCTAGATTTTGTACTCCCGTATATTACTTCCTTTATTTCCCAATATTTGCAACTATTTTGACTCCTACACTTGCCAATACATATTGAGAATAATCCGATATTATTTCATTAAAACCCTGTTCTTTTGAATTAAAGTAAAACTATGAGAGAAAATCAGTTGAACTGAACTAAATTGAAAATGTGTCCAAAAGAACCAAACCTTAAATCCTTAATAGCATAAAATTCAAGTCGTTAAAAATATTCAAAAACTAATAAATTTCTCCATAAAAAGATTCATGCTTCCTCCGTTCTGTTTTAAATGAATTCTTTGATCGTTAATATCTTTAGTTGTGCACACGTAAAAAATATAAAAAAGTTATAATTTGATAGTATGAATCGAGACGAATCTAACAAGATCCCCACTTGACTATGTTTTTCTTTATATAATGGCGATAAATTGGAGTCAAAATTGATCAATGAATAGTATCATTTCACCCAATGTTTCATTTTAATGAATAGACATTTTAATTTTCAATGCGACTAACAACCCATATTTATTGAGTAGTACATTATACCACACATATACAAGTACATCCCATACACTAACACACCAACACAAAAACACTTCATGATTCATACTTCATACATGTACTCTCCCATGCACCTATATAAAATAAAATGTAAACTTAAAATCAAGTGATGCAAGACATGCAACGCAACCCCTTTCTATTTTTGTTTTTTACCTCTTTTACATACTTTCCGCACTTACTTTTAATTTCCAAACCATAAAAAAGTGTATGATCAAAAAAATTTAAGAACATTCCCCAGACAATGAATGCCACTCTAACAACCTCCCATTTTCCATTAACGGCATTCCTTTTTATATCTCCCACTCTCTCTCCTCTCTATACTCTCATATCATATGGACTTCCATTATATTTTCTCACCTCCATAAATCATAATATATAATTCTCTCACCATGAAAATAATTTCACCTTTCTTCTTCTTCATCATCTCATCCTTTATTTTTTTACTGTCTTCATCTTTAACCACTTCCCGCCAAATTTCACCGTCACCGGAAAACCAACCTCCGCCGTATTTCTCACCGTTTAAACCAAGTATAGCTGTTATTGTAGCAGCTGTAACAACTTTGTTTTCTGTTACTTTCCTCCTGCTTATGTATACTAAACATTGTAAGCAACGACCCGGATCGAACCCATCATCCGGGTCGTATCTAGTTGGTTCGGACCGAAAAAATTCTGGGATTGATCCCGTTGTGATCGAGTCGCTTCCTGTTTTCAGGTTCGGCTCGCTCCGAGGGGAGAAGAAAGATGGGTTGGAGTGCGCGGTTTGTTTAAACCGGTTTGAACCGGCGGAGATTCTCCGTCTTTTGCCTAAGTGTAAGCATGCTTTCCACGTGGAGTGCGTCGATACGTGGCTCGACGCTCACTCCACGTGTCCGCTTTGTCGTTTTCGGGTCGAACCGGAAGATGTCCTGTTGATAGACAAGGTAGTTGAACAACAACAGGCGGACGAGGTGCCGGTACCCGAGACCACTCGTCGGGTCTCGGGCCGGCACTCGTCCGCCACAACAATAACAACAACAACAACAACTACAACAGAAGCGACGTCAGCGAGGAGGTCATTAGACGGATCAATGACCGCCGTCGATCAAAGAAAAGACGGGATGCTTCTAACTCAAGACGCATCGCGTGCATATAAAACTAGCAGCAGTAATAATAAAGAGAGGAGAGTATTGAGAGTAGTAATTGACCAAGGTGGGCCCACACAACATGAGAGGTGGAGTGATGTACAGCCGTACGATCTGTTTTATTTACGATCAGAGATGTTGATGAATGAGGGCCGTAGATCTTCATCATCATGTAAGAGAAATCATGGGGTGAGAGTACAGGGGATTATTAATGGTGGGAGTGGCAGAAATGTAATTAATGAGAGAAGTGTGTCGGAAATCACGGGGTTAAGCAGGTTTTCGAGCAGAAATACAGGAGGTGGTGGTAATGAGGAGAGAGAAAGACAACGACATAATGGGGCAATTGCCAGGTGGATGGCCTGGATTTCGCAATCTAGGCCACCTGTACGGACATGAGCTTAAAAGTTCGACGTAATACTTCCTCCGTTCTGAAATTATTGAGAGAATACATAATCGTTTCATTTATTTCATCACGGAGGAAGTAATTTTTTGCCGGAGGTCAACGTATTATTTGATTAGGGGAGTAGGGAGTAGGGATTTTTTTTTTACCTTTTTACCCTCTGTATTGTTAAGGTTGAGGGGTGAATTTAGGTACGGATTTTATTGGAATATTGGGTAGAAGAGAATATAGTGGAAGGGTAAAAAATAGAAATTTTAGGAGGATTAATTTGGATATTTATAATGTGGGAAAGGACCTATATATTGTTGGTCATTGAATTATGTGATGCAAGTGAACTTGTTGAGATGCGAGCTACTTGTCTAGTATTATTTGTTCATTAGTCACTAATTAATTTATATGCTCTTATTTTGAAAGTAATAGATTTTCTAATACTTTTTTCTTAGAGGGAATGTTAAAAGATAAATTCATATTTAGGGCTTCTTTTTAAAGAAATTAGACTCCAATCTAATAAGTTCAGATTGCTTTATTCAATAAGCTTTAGTAAGTTTTTTAAAATTCTAATAATTTCATCAAGTTAAGCAAGGTTTCAATAAGCTCTAGTACTTTATATAATAGGTTTCATAAATTTCAATTGGTTCAGATTAGTTTCATAAATTCAATTGGTTTTGATTAGTTTTATAAAATGTAACACTATGAAACTTACGAAACTTAACATGAATCTACTTATGAAGATAATACCTTTTGCCATTAAAAAAAGAATCGTTGAGAAAGTGAACAATAAATGATATCTGATATATCTAGTTGAAAATCTCTAAATGTCGCAACTTTTTTATAATAATATTTTTGTCGTTGACAAATTTTATATCATTGTGATATATAGGTGCTAACTTGTATGTCAATTCAATTTGGCTCATTGGTTAAGTTTCAGATTTATATGTGTTGTAGCGATCTAATTAAAGAATAAATCTTCATATAACTTAAAACTAGCTAATATGTTGTATGATGATCAACTAAACAATTCTTTATTCTTCTCAGCTTCATAAACTCTAATAATTGCCACTTTCTCTACGATTTATTTTCTTGTGGTGTGGAAACTTACTAGGTTAGGTCTAATTGTTGGAGTAAGTTGGGGTGGGGAAAGTAAATATGACTCGGTAATTTTATTTTTTCAATAATAGAGTGATTGATAAAGGAACTGGAAAAATAGATTACGAGTAATTAATAAATAAATCAACCCTATTATTCAATCTTTCAAAAAAGAAAAACAGTGACTTATCATTATGTTAATCTCTTTACTTTATATATTTGACATGTGTTCATTAAAAGCTATATTTGTAAAAGCTCTATATAACTTGGCTTTTTCAATATACCGATTGGACTTTAGCTATTAATCAAGCCTATTTTGGCCCAATTCGAATTAAACATGTTTAAAAACAATATTAATCACACAAATCAAAGTATTATAATGTTAGATCATGGAAAATCTATATTGAAGGTGTATAAGCTAGTTGAGTGCCAGTTGAGCAGTTAAATAATGCTATATTTTATTTGAATACAATTAAGTTAAGTTTGAATCATTAATTGAGTTGAGCTTTGATCGAGTATCAGTTGAATTCAGTACAACTTAACACATAAGTCATTATCATGAGGAGAGAGAAAGCGAAGTTGGTTAAACAAAATGACTAAAACCAAAATTGAATTCAGACTTGTTGATTATCATATTTTGTTTCCGATTTTCAGCTTTTTCAAAAACCAAAAACAAAAATATGGAGACCAGGATAAATAGTTTCCTACTTTCTTTTGTCAGTTTTCAAAATTGACATGATTAGTATAGCATGACTTATTTTAAGTTAATTATACCTCTTATATCATACGACTTTTACCTCCATGAAACCAAAAACTAGCAATTGACAGTAATATCGAACGGACCCTTTAATATAAGATATATGTTTGCTTTACTAATCTTTCAAATATAATTTCATCTTTTCAATCTAATAGGTTTCCTTTTCCCGATAACAATAAAAAGAATACTCCCTACGTTTCATTTTAATTTACACACCTACACTTTTCACACATACCAATGCAAAACTTTGAGGACATATATCTTTAGTTTTGTATTTGTAAAAATTATAAAAAGTACATATTAATAAAATACATGTTATGATGAATTTAACAAGATCCCACATGACTATATTTTCATCCGCGTATAAATCACAAATGATGGTCAAAGTGAAATTTGTGAATAGTGTAAAATGTCAAAGTAGTATGTAGATTAAAATGAAGCGGAGGGAGTATTAAATTGCTCACAAAATTATCGAGTCTAGTAGAAGGCTGACCTCCAACTGAGTAGGCCAACCTTACTTCATATTCAATACGTTAAGGTTGTAAGGGAATTATATTTTAATTGAGTCGAGTTCAAATTAGAGTAGAGACTCTCTCCGCCGCACCACCCATCGTCAGTGGCGTATCCAGAAATTTTGTTATCGGGGTATGGATAGCAGTTAGACTTGTCAAATTTTATTTTTACAAATAAAGCTTAGCAACATTTTTGTACGCCCAAGTTTGAATACACAAGAACTCCGACTCGCCGCTGCTGAAGATTTCCGGCAGTCCGGCGGCTGGCAACGTCAAAGCAACGGGGCAGATTAAAAAGGTAAGAAGTTTGTGTTTCTTGTCGCATTTTTGTTTCTCAAATATTTTTTGCCTTTGTTTCTACTTGTATGAGAATGTAAATTAGGTACTGCAAATTGATTAGAATTGCAAGCGGAAAAGTGAAGAAGTGATTGTGATTGTGAATTCTAATTTGTGAATTATGGACATTGTGTATTGTGAATTATGAATTATGAATTTGTGAGATTGCCTCTTTAGTTTCTATAATGCTGAGTAAAATTTACTTAGTTGAGTTTGTGTAATTGTGTTATGTGTATAAATTAGCAATTCACAAAATGACATTTGGAAGAACAATTAAGTTGGCAAGTTTTGTTGGTTTACAAATTAGACTTTTTAATTAGATATAATCAATATAGTTTAGAATCATGAAGAGAAAACAAGAGATGGGTATTATTTTTTCCTTTTCAAAAAGGACTTGTGATGAAAATGGAGATAATTTTAGTCCAAATCTTCATCTTGCTCAATCAAGTAGTAATCCATATTTGTTTTGCCTCATTGGTCTTGAATACTATCACAATTTTATGCTACCCGTTATTCAAAATTCTGGATCCGCCACTGTGTACTATAGCTAATGTACATGAACTTTCTCTCGCTTGGATGAGCAGAAGTAGAAGAGAACGATGGCGGAGTTATTGAGCTTAGGTATTCTTATTGATATTGTTGATGAAGATTGGATGAGAGATACTCTTCCACATGATGGTGACAACCCCTGCCCCTCTCTCTCGTTTTCTCTTCTGTTTTTAGTTCTGTTTCTGTTCTTCTTTCTTTCTGAATTTCACCTTTTTTTGTGGTTGAGTTTTGTTTCAGAAATTGTCTTACCACCAATGGCAGTTGCTCGAACTGAAGATGCTGATGACCCCAGTAAGTCCACTTTCTCTCATTCTCTTTCTCGATTTTTTTGGTGCTCCTTATGCCTTTGATTAAGTCCTTAATACTGTTTATACCTCTTTAGTTTTCTGATTTCAGTGATGATGGATGCTAATTTAGTATGTAGTTAAAAGAAAGTTTAATTTGTGGTTTATTAGATTGTCGTGGTTTGAAGGGGTCTGTAATTCTACAGCTTTTCTGGGAAATATGTGCCATGTGAGAGTAAAGAAGGAAAAGGGGGGGGTTTGGTGGGCAAAAATAACATTCTTTTTGTGATGTAGTAGCTTTTTTCTTGCTTCTGAACGGCAGATGCATCTGGGATTCTCATGGGTTCTTCTCTGATTAGGTCTCCAACTTGATTGTCATGCAATTTTTGTATCATTGGATTTATGATGGTTGCTTGTATATTCTTAGTAGTCGTTTGGTTGCACATAAGGAGCCATATATCTTAGGATATTATTTTCCTGATGTAGTGGCATTCACAAAATTTTGTTTGGTTGAGTATGGGGAGCAACTCCCATGGGAAGTTCCACTTACTTTGTCCATCTTGCAAGAAGTAGAACTTTCTAAGTAATGCAATTTCCTAGGTTTTGGTTCACCAAACAACTTCGCAATCTTCCCCTTTCTAGGATTTTCCACTATTCATGTTTTTTGTGTCTACCAAATAAGCACTTAGCTTTACCTTTTGTCGAAATCAGTGTTGTTTAAGTATTTTGGCAATTACAGATTTGTCTGGTGGGGATTCAATATTTGTCCTTGCCTTCTGGTGATATATGACTCACTGGTTGTGGGCTGGTGTCTAATCTTAGATTTCGAAACGCCTCAATGAGAACAAGGAACAAAAGTGGATTCTTCTCTAGTTTTTGTCGCTTTCTATAAGCATGAAATCTAGGCTATCACAATCAGATATTCAAGAGCCCACAACAATATTACTTAGCAAAACTAATTGTGGAGCAACTGGCCAGTTCAGCCGGTTTATCTATAGCCAGATGTTAATCATAGACAAGAATACATATTTGACTGTGAAACCCGGAGAAAGCAATAATATGCTTTGCCATATACAACTAGGACACATGAAGAAGATAAATGTTGATATTGTGAGTGTTTGGACACTCACATGCATCCTTGCTTTAGAATCGTTAGGGAGCTTAACTGATAAAGTAACAAAATAGAATGAAAAGAATAACTATTAGAGATAGTAGTTTCCCTCTATTATTTTTTGAAGGTTGGTGATTGAACTTAGACAGGATACTGTCAAATTAACGGAGTTGGAGAATCTCAAGTCTCAACATGATCACTGAGATAGTTTAACTGACATTTCAAAATTAACAATGTTTCTTTATTAAGATCGATGGCATCTATTAGTACCTGAGTGCATATATTTAGCAGCTTGAGGGCTGAGTCCCCCTTGCAAAAACTTATTTACTCTATTTTAAGATTTCATCCAATTAGATTTAGACCTTGCTCGATTAATAGGCATTTCCCCCATGAAATTGGCATTGCATACATACTTTTCTTAATCAAGACTAGAGTTTTTGATTTGGTTAAGCTAAGCTTACACTGTCCATGATTGTTGTGGGAAGAAGAGAGATGATGCTTTGCACCATCTAGACTCATGTTTAAGAACCTTGTGGCTGGGCTTAAAGATGTGGGTACATCACCAATATTTTATTGGTAAATGACGTCTGGGAAGGCTGATGATAACTCCTTATATATCCATCACAATTGCTATATGAGTTTTTCTATTATGTTTATGAAACTCAGAGTTGGCTATTCATGTCTTCCTTACGTCGTTTGAACTAGGACAAGCGGCCTAAAAGTCTTGGAAGGAGGATTACTGGTTTTAGATGCTGAATGCTACAAGATTGTCATCTTGACTTAACTCCAATTTGTCTAATTTGGTTTGTCCCAAAAGTTAAGTAATTGACTTCACGTTTGTTCATTAGGCATTCATATAAGCCATAGACCATGCTGATAATTTTGAGCTGAATTGCCATCTTAAGTAACTGATGGAGTTGTACAATGTTCCATGTGCATGGTAAAAAAGTTTTAGAGAATAGAAACGAGCAACAAACAATTTGTGGTTGAACACTAAATTGATTAGAAGTACTTGCTCTCCATATTTTTCTTATTTCCCTTCTTAAAAAGGGTTGGAGGAAGGATAGACTCTTGCATCCACCAGTGCCCTTTTCTCAACAGTTAGTGGTGCAGTACCCTGGTGCATGTGTTGTTAGGAATTCTCAAGTGGAAAGGTTCAAGCACGAGGATTAATAGTTGCACACCTCAAAAATTAATTTCTTCGCAGCTTTACCATCGAAAACCTTGAATAATTATTAAACTAGACATCGTTCTGTCTTCCTTACATGATTATTACACCTTTAGCTGGATGTCCGGTAGTTGAGAATGAATTGCCAAGTGTTACCTTTTCTTGAGTTGAAAACAAACAGCAGCATATGTGAATGAACAAGCTAAGTGCTGTGCTTCCGTATAATGAACATTGTCATGCTATCTTAAAAAAACTTTTCCTTTCCCATACTGTATTCTTTCTAGATCAACGTTGCAAGTGAAAGTTAAGGGGTTGTAGTGCATCATTTTTCAGTTCTCCTCTGAGAAATGGCCAGTTTTGTATTTTTCATGTGCAAAAAGTAAATAAAAACTAAGGCTATGTGAGGAAATGTTACATGTGGCAAATATAATGGTGCTTGATATTAGAGCTTAGGTAAATTGCTAGTGGAAGGGGTCTTAAGAGGAAGTACTTGGATCTTCTCTATTGTGTTCTGTGCTCCTTTTACTAGCATGCTCACATGATATATCAAGATTTAGCTAGAAGAATTCACTTTGACGAATCAGCCTATTACATTTTTCCGTATTGAGGTAAAAAGTTGGGTTCATTATCGTTCACTGGACGGGATTGTTGGCCAAATGTCTGATGTGTCCCATGTTGAAGAGGTATCAGTACCAAGGGCTTCTGGATGGTGTTATGGATTTGGTTTTTTGCCCCCCCCCCTTCTCTCTCTCCCCACTCTGTCATCACCCTTCCAATTCTTGGGTTGAGCTTTAGATGTTTGTGAACTTGAGAGTATAGTCTTTGGTGCTCAAATCTCAATATTCCATGGTCCAAAAATTTACCTGTTTTTATGGACCGTGTTACATATTCAAAATTGGCGAATTTAATTCCTAAAGAGGACACTGTCAATGCATTAACCCCCAAATCTTTACAACTTGCAAGTTTGACTTCAAGATGTAACTTAGGAAACAACCTGTCTGTATATCATCCTACTCTTTCATCAACTATCAGGAATAGGATAAGGCAGTTTTGTCTATTCAGTTTATGTTACTCAGATTCTTCTTTTTACCTCAAATATCTATGTCAGATCCTCAACTCTCTGAAATGGGGATATGAACGCTTAAATACTTCCTTTTGGGCCAAAACCATGAACTTATTTATCACGTAGTCGAGTTGGATAGTTTAACTCGTACCCGTGTCCAACACACATTTAGGCATGCATGTGATATGCCTCACTTGGTGCACATCCAAGATTTGGCTTTTCCCTTGGTTCTCGGGTGGGCCGAGGATTTGAGGATTTTGACTGGGATCTGAATAGTTGAATATACATTTTCTTTCGACCTGTTCATAAGCTGAGTTTTGTCTGAATTCATAGTTTAAAATTACTTTCGCTTGGTTTTTTGCTCAGAGGGGATTCAGATATGCCCTCCTCTACTATGCTCAACTAAGCCAAATTCCAGAATTGGTAGTTTCTGCTACAACTAATTTGTCATAGGATTTATAATTTTCTTTTTCGAGGCGATTTGGATATACCCTTTCTCTCTTTCCAGTATTGAGTTTCCATTACAACTATTTATCGTCAATTTTAATTAAATTCTTTCCTGTTAAAATCTTGTTTTCCACACTCACTTTTCTTGCAAAAACTATCGTTAACGCTTTGTGATTCTGCTTCGCTGCACAGATGAAGAAACTCCAGTAGCCGATGCAGATACTTGGCATGATCTTGCATTGGGTAGGCAGTGATTGCAAATTCTGGCATTCGAACCAAGACAAGTATTTCCAAAACTTCATGTAGCAGAAGATTGTCAATTTAGGAGTTCTGCTCTTATTGTTTTAACATGCTCAATGAATGAATCGACAATTATGTTCATTATAGGTAGTTGGTTGTTTTTTCTTCATCTAAATTTGGCATTATTAGTTGTTTCAACTCTGTACGCCTTATTCAGTTGGTTGGTCACTTGGTTGATTACATGCATTACTCAGTAGCTCACTATTAATCATGCATGTGGTGTTGAATCCACACAAAAATTGTCAGATACTGAGAATCTTAGCTCAGTACTAGTAGTATAATTTACTAGTAGTATTCATTTTCTTTTAAGGGGGGCTGGACTGGATCATATTCATAATCATAGGTGGTATAAAGTGACAAAAGTATGCAACAGTGTATGACTATGTACATGGAAGTACCTTATCTAACTTTCAGGGTGTGTTTGACCATTATTTTGGGCGTAGTTTGATGTGTTTTTGTAAGTTAAAATTATACTTTCTCCACTTTTTTTTAATACTTACAACGTTTTTTATTTTAGGAAGTTCTGTATTACTTACAACGTTGACTTTTTGGGCAATATTCTCTCTGTATATATCCTAGTATAGGGTAGGGGTGGCAATGAGTCGAGACAACTCGTGAGCTACTCGAGATCGATTCGGTCAAAACTCGGTCAAAGCTCGACTCGAGTGAGCTCGAATCGAACTCGAGCTCGACTCGAGATGTTGGTGAGTCGAGTTGAGCAACTCGATACTCGACTCGAAAACTCGTGAGAAGCTCGAATACCCAATTATCAATAGCAAAATACCTAAATTCAACATTTTTCACCTTATTGTTGCTTTGAACATGAGACACTTGCAAGCTACTCGAAATCTACTCGGTCAAAGCTCGACTCGGTCAATGCTCGACTCGGTCAAAACTCGGTCAAAACTCGACTCGAGTGAGCTCGACTCAACTCATACTCAACTCGAAATGCTAACGAGTCGAGTCGAGTTAACTCAAACTCGAACTCGACTCGCATCATTGCCACCCCTAGTACAGGGGAGGTTTTTTTTTTTATATTTCTATTTCTCTTTTTTTCCTTGGTCCTTGTGAATATTTCAACGTTGCGAGTATTTAAAAAAGGAGGAAATACGAATTTTTGGCTCAAGATTTTTTAAGCTTTGAAGTAGTCTTATACAAAAGCTACTAAAGTTAAATTTGGGAAACTATTTTCAAAGTTATCAAGATTAGCCTTTTGATGGTATTATTTTACAGCCACATAACTATATTTTTCCTTATATACAAATAACACAAATTGGTCAAAGTAAAATATGTGAACAGTGTCAAAAGTCAAACGGTAGAACTGAAAAAAACGGAGGAAGTACAACTTTATTGATTGTTGCTATAATACAACATTCTTGTGCCAACATACAATAAAAGTTTTTAACACCCCTCTTGTTCTCCCTTTAGTATACCTCAATGTTTGAGGCTACGGCTAGGACTTTACAAAACCATAATTAAGCTAAAAATTAAGGGACTTGGAGTATTATATTATATTGTACATTATCCCTTTTAAATAGCTTATAGAAAATATTTTCTATAAATTAAAAACATAAATATGCAAACTTAATTATGCACACTTAATTATGCAAACTTTCAGATTTAAATCTGAATAAACATAAGATAAAGAATTCTGAACTCCACCCGATATTATACTCCTTACTCACATAAACACTATCATAGAGAATATATATTTTCGTATGAGTAAGATGTATTATATATCGGGAGAAGTTAAGAATGTCTAAATATTTGTGCAACAATTTGGTTTAGAGGAGTTTCCATGCTTTGCCTCCTTTCAAGTTAAATTTCTTGAGTCTTCCAAAAAACATTACTATTATAAGAATTATCTTTCCTTGATCACTCCAATATCCTGCAAATCCATACCATTTAGTCACACAAGTTGAATCTGCCTTTAATTGCCTTCCACAGCTGTATCCTGTTGAGAATCCAACATTTCCATATGCACTGCCAACAAATATTCAAACAAATTTCATTTTCGGCTTTTAAATTTATACTTCCTCTGTTTTGAAATAAGTGAAACGCTTCTTTTATAAAATAATGCCATAAAAAGATAATTGTTGTACTTATTTCAGAATGGAGAAAATATATACTTCCTCCGTTTCTTTTTAGTTGAACCACTTTTTTTTTTCACAAACTCCAATGCAAAATTTGGGTAGGAGAGATGTAGAGAGGAAAAAAAGGAGAGGGCCCCATGTGATTGGAGAGAGATAGAGAGAAAGGAAAAGTAGAAAGTGTTGCAACTAATTAGAAATTTCCCTTTTAGGAAAGTGTTGCAACTAAAAAAAAACGGAGGAAGTATGTCGAAACAATGTGGGATCATGGGTGGTGCCATGCCCGAGCCATAGTCTTGGGTCGGGCTGGCCTGACACGACACGTGCACAAGCTAGCTTGCCGTGGCCTGGCCAAGCCTCGAATGTCATCTTTACTTAAAATGAGCATTGGGGATTGTGTGGTATGCCATTATTATAAATTGACTATGTTGGAATTACGTGGCAAGACTTTTTTTTTTTACGTAATTCTAGATGATACTCCCTCTGGTAATTTTTAGTTGCAACATTGGAGCATGACAACAATTTAAGAGAGGAGAGAGATAGAGACTAGAGAGAAAAAGAACATATATTGCTAAAAATATCAATGTTGATAGTATTATAAAACTTCCTAAGATTGAAAATGCCGCAAGTAAGAAAAAATGGAAGGAGTATAAGCTATTTGTTTTTACTAAAAATTCACTTTTCATATCTATTAAAAAAAAAATTCACTTTTCATAAAGTTTAAAAATGTTAATTTCTTCATGCACATATTCTCCAAATTTCTTAATTTGCAAAAAAATAAGTTCATTAATAACTAATTGTGATTAACAAAAATAATAGGAAAATTAGATCCTCACCTAATAACTTCAAATGCAATGTTGAAAATGCTGAAATTCAGGGGATCATCTTTCATGTTTTGCCTCTCTGTTATGCAAATGATCATGATGAAGATGACAAGATAGCTGAGTTGAGAAAATATGATATTCTTCAACATAATTTTCCTTTTCTTTTCGCTTTTACATAGTATTTGAGGATATCCTCCTTCTTCATTTTTTATTGGCACAAATGAAGTGTAAGGTGGAAGATACCTGAGTGAAATATGCAAATAAATTAGAGAAGAACAAAAATTGAAAAATAAAAAAGTTCTTTAGAATTATGGCTGAAATTTGAATTGTTTTTTTTCTTCTTCTCTAATTTAAAGATCTAACTCAAGAAATTTGTACTATCCAAAACAATATAACATGTATAATAATAAGGGGTGTTCATAAATATCCGATATGGGCGATCCGATCCGTGATCCGGTTGATCCGATCTGATTTTTCGGATATCCGATCCGCTTTTTTAGTTTTCGGATATCAGAAAATTTTCGGAACGGATACGGATCATATTTTTTATTTTCGGATATCCGAAACATGGAAATTTTTCGTTTTTTTGGATATCTGATTTGAAATATCCGTTTTCAAGGCCGAATATCCGAAATATCCGATGATCCGATCAGAAACATATTTTATGAACTTTTTCTTTGAAAAATTCAATTTTTTTAGTTTTCGGATATCCGATGATCCGATTCGAAATTTTTCGGATCGAATTCGGATCGCATTTTTCCCGATCCGAAATTTCGGATTGGATATCCTAAATGAACACCCTATTGCACTTGAATATACCTAAAAATAGATCAATCCGAGATAAAAGTTTAGACCTCTCATGTATCTAAAACGTAGAAGATACATCACAAAAATCCACCTAAATCATGAACAGAATAAAAGGAGTAGTATATAAGTATATTTTGTTTATAAAATAAAAAAAATCCTAGGAATAATCCTTGGAGATGATCATGTGTTTTGTCTCCAAATGAGTCAATCAAATTTAAAATAAGATTAAGATTTAGGAGAAGACCATGTATCATGTCACTTCATGAATAATTTATACCCAATGATTGATTCCACAATCAAAACTTAGGAACTTATTATTTAACTTTATGTTTGACATAATTATTTAATTAGTGAAGTGTGAAGATGTTACTTTTATAATAACTTTTTATTACTCTGCAACAATTATTTTTAGAGGTTTGCTAATATAATTTTAATCATCAATATTTTAGTTGGTTACTTTCTCGGTTTTGTGACTCCAACAAATAAATGTTGCAACTTAAAAGGAAGTGTTAGGAAAGAAAAAAGAAAGAAAGGAAATTTTCATCATAAGCCCACAATTTTTAAGAAAATTTACCGTACACCATGGAGCTCTCAATTTTTTGAATAATTCCTAAGAAGCAAGATAATTATTAGGCCTTTAAAAAAAATCATAATTTAGCGAAAAGATTGACATTAATTAGTCATTAAAAGGGTATTAGTGAAAATATTTCAAACTTCAAGCATATATATATATATATCATGCATATTCAAAAAGTTAAGAGTATATATTGATAAATTTTCTTGAACCTCGAGGATATACGGTGAAAATTCAAATTGATATTACTCTATACTAATCAAACAAGTACTGAGGATACCATTCAACAGATCTACATTAATTAATATAATAATTATTTTCTTTATAACATCTATTATCTCTCGTTTAGAATATTAATATTATTACTCCATACGAATTAAACAAGTAATGAGGGTACCATTCAACAATTATAGTATTATACATTGACTAAACAGGAAGTACAATCGTGGTACTTGCTAATAATTCATGCTTCGTGCCTTGATGATAAATTGCAAGATGGATGAGGTAGGGAAAATCAATTATTATGCGACAAATGTCATAAAT
The DNA here is from genome assembly GCA_947646795.1 of Beta lomatogona. Classification (NCBI taxonomy): domain Eukaryota; kingdom Viridiplantae; phylum Streptophyta; class Magnoliopsida; order Caryophyllales; family Amaranthaceae; genus Beta; species Beta lomatogona. Next base: position 143,448 of record CANSNZ010001402.1, on the reverse strand, counting down.
TCAGCAGCTCACATAATATAGGTCAACTAAAACCTGAACTAGATAGGGGTGTAAGCGGACTGCGAAAAGTCCAGAGTCCAATTCAATCCAGTCCAAATTTGTCGGACTGAATTGGACTGAAATTTTTTTGGACTGGACTCAGACTCAAATTTTCGAGTCCAAATATTTTCGGACTGGATTTGGACTCACCCCCTTTGGAGTTCAATAAGTCCAGTCCAGTCCAAATTTTTTTTTTATATAATATATATTTAATATTTATATATATAATGTATATATATATTTAATATTTATATATATAATATAAAAGATGTATGTGACTTATTTTATGGAATGAATATGTGAGCTTAAATTTTCAAATTCAATTATGAGAAAACGTTGTGAATCATTGAATCTAAATCAGGGAAAAATATAATATAATAATCGGACTTGACTGGACTGGATTCAGACTCAAGAAAAAATTATCGGACTGGATTGGACTCAAAAAATATTTGGATCGAACTTGGACTCAATTTCTCGAGTCCAAAAATCTTTGGACTGGATTTGGATTTGGCAAAGTTCAATCCAATCCAATCCACTTACACCCCTAGAACTAGATAGTTTTTTACAGTTCTCTAATCTCTAGAATTCCAATTATTTTTCCCTACAATAGGTACACATGTGGAAGTATGAGTGTACTGTCTCATATGAAAATTAAAATATAAGAGTTTAATTACTCGATTGTCAATTTGATCTAGAACAGATTCTCTGAACTCCATTTTTCCCTTTATGAAAATTAAGCAAACTGTTACTAAAATAAAGCAAACTCACATAAATGGACTTTTACCCCTATTGTTCCCTAGCTTTATGTCTACAAGCTTTTCTATTGTAGTTGTAATATCAATGAAAAAAATGGGAAAAATGTTTGAGCATGATATTATTAATGCAATGAGAGTATGGGATACTATATAATTATTAAGGTCGGTTTTTAGTTTTCAGCTTAAGGTTAGTTTTCAGTGGATCCTACCTCTCTCTCTCTCTCTCTCTATATATATATATATATATATATATATATATATATATATATATATATATATATATATATATATATATATATATATATATTCTTAAACTAGCAAACTTTATATTATTACTAATACATAATTAAAAATACAAGCCTGCTAACGCACCATACATATGAATGATTGAATAATATATAATTTCAATGCAAAATCATATTTATATAAAACAATTGAATATTATATAATATATATACTTTTGCATTTAACTACTCATAATTACATACAATAATTGAAAAATATATAATTTCAATGCAAAATCATTTGATATATTTATCTTTCCTCATTGAATGATTCCCTTATATTCTTCTTATCCAACGCCCCAATGACGTTCGTTAGCTTTTGGCCTTTTGCCTTATCAATGGTTTAAATGACGAAATTGTATGTTAGATATTAAAATAAAGAATATTATATAATATATATACTTTTGCATTTAACTACTCATAATTATATATAATAATTGAAAAATATATAATTTCAATGCAAAATCATTTGATATATTTCTCTTTTCTCATTGAATGATTCCCTTATATTCTTCTTATTCAACGCCCCAATGACGTTCGTTAGCTTTTGGCCTTTTGTCAGTAGTATATTCTGCCTTCACTAACCCTGATTAATATTTCCACGTTGACTATATGATAATTTAAGGATCGTTGATCCTTCCTTTTTGTCATATTATGCACTTGTTTTGCTCGCAATTAAATTTATGAATTAATCAACGCCAGTGTTGGCATGCATGCGAGCTAATTAACACGCGACTAGGCATGAGGTTTGCCATCAATTGAATGCCATAGCCATATGCTTAGATTAGAGTCTTGCAAACACACTAGCACGATGGGAGGTATTAAATTAGTATATATCCTCTCTATGGTAAGACTAAATAGTTTGATTACAAATTAAGGTGCTAGATTTTGGAAAAATATTTGGAGTGGGCCTAAGAATTGACAACCGTTGTGAGATAAAAACAGAGAAAATGATATTAAATTTAATATTGTAGAGAGAGAAAATATCATTAAAGTTACGGTTTTTTCACCAGGTATCCTTGAGGTTTCACAAAATGCACTGCACTCTTTGTTTATAAATGCTCCAGATGCACTTGTGGTTTAGATAAAAAGCACCAGATACCCTTAATGATTAACGACGTTAAATTTCCGTTAAAAATACTACCCTACATTCAACAAAAAAAAACTACACACAATTGGGTATCTAAATCAAAATTACTACCTAAAGCACCAACATTTGCCTAACAACTTAAGATAAAATGAACCAGATACCCAATTGTGTGTAGTTTTTTTTTGTTGAATGTAGGGTAGTATTTTTAACGGGAATTTGACGTCGTCGATCATTAAAGTATTTGGTGCATTTTATCTAAACTACAAGGGTATCCAGTGCATTTTTGAAACAAGAGAGATTGCGTGCGTTTCAGTGAACCTAAGAATGCCTTTACTACCTGGTGAAAAAACGGTTAATTGCATATACTCAACTTTAATTTGTGCGTTTTCTTTATCTCGTGAGGATCGTTGTGAACCCTTATAAGCACCATATAATAATAGTTATTTGAAGCACAAAACGACATGAGTCATATGCTCAAAAGTCGTGATATGTAAACGTAATTCACTATTATATATACCTATTTGGTTTTGTTTCTACATTTACACCTCTCTTTAAACAACAAAACTATTACTCCCTCCGTCCCAAAATATAGTTTCCATTTCCATTTTAGGTGTCCCAAAATATAATTCCCATTTACATATTTAGTTCCACATTTTTCCGTAATTTGTGCAGAAAAATCGTGTCCCATCATTTATTTGCTTCTTGAATTTTGTTTTTTGCTTTGTTTATTCAACCCAAGTGTTACAATTAATCTTCTTTTCACCAATTATTCTCCATTCTCTCTCCTAAAATCATCTTTTCCCATACAACATTTATTTAAATAAACAAAAAATCTTTACTATTCCTCTTAGATTCTACTTGCATAAATTACCGTGAAAAAAGGGAAATGAGAACTATATTTTGGGACGGAGGGAGTATGTTCCCAAGTAGTACTAGGTATTCCTTAGACTTTTCGCTACTCATTTATTGTGACTTTTTTTTGCTTGGTTGGATAGAGAAGTGATAGATTCTAGGTATTTACCTAGAATCACCTAAAACTTTATACCATGTAGTTTCTTTTCTTTTTTAAAAAAAGGGTTATGCTATATGCAGCCTTAAGGGTTATATATAAAACATAAATTTACTACCGTTAATGGAAATAAGTTGTGAATTTATTAAAAAAAATGCATCAACCAATGCAATAAATAATCAATTAATACATATATTTTCCATTTTTAGCTTCTTATATACAGCCCTAAGGACTGCATATAGCTTTTCCCTTTACAAAAAACTACATGAATTTTACCAACAAATAGCGTACTCAACAATCAATATTTCATGATATCAACAAAATAATTCATGATATCACTCCACAGCAATAATCTTACGCAAAATACGCTAATTAGAATATCATGTAGAGAATCAAGTACATATGCACATGCAATGATGCACAAGCATGTTAATTAATTAGTAATTACCATGTCAATAAATATACTAGAAAAGAGGAGATAGATAGAGAGGAAAAACTAACATCATAACGATGAATAAGACCAAGATAGCTGAGGCAATGGAGGAGAGATCAACAATGCTTTCACCTGTATGCCTTGAATTCACACATTGGAATAAAACTCCCACTAATTTTTGGTACACATTAAGGCCATTAAAACCCTCAAAGCTCCATTCCATAGCACAAAAAAGTATAAATTGCACCAAAATGAACCCAAAAACTGTCACAACTAAAAGCTTAGAGTGTTTGCTAGGAAGCAAGTGATGATAACCAATTTCCTTAGAGTTCCTCATTAGATATTTCGTCTCATCTTTCTTTGTAAATTTGCCTAAAACCCATATCGAAAATCGAAGGAAAGATGGAAATAATGTGTTTCCAAGGAGAATTTGAGGGATTAAGATCAATAAAAGACCAGAATTTTTGCTAAAAACTTGCATGTTTTCATTTGTAGGGATAAACCCACAACTTGCAAAAGTTGAGACTATAGTGAACAATGAGAAAGTGAATGTTTTTAGACCTTTTTTCTCAAGAATTTTGTGGGCACTTGAAAAAATATTAAGGTATGCAAATACCATAGAAATGCCTAGGATATGTACTATGAATAAGTAAGCCAAAACTAATAAACCTAAAACCCTAGTTGATTTGGATTTTATGAGGAAATCTATTTCTGATTTTGTTTTCTCCATGGGATTATTTGAAATTTCTTGAGTACTAGATGGGATAATAATTCCCAACTCAATACTTTCTGAGGGTAATGGAAGGTTTGCTACTGAATTAACCCTACTCCTTGCACTTAAGGGTGTATATGTGAGTTTCGAGGCCGAAAAATGGAGGCCTACCATGGAGGTGAATACCTCTCCTCCTATGAACATTAAAATGGTTAAGATAAAGAGTTGCGAATTCGAGAATACCTCCATTTCAATGGTAGACATACTTGAAACAGTTGTTGCTGAAACTGAGGTGAAGAAGATATCTATATCCCTAAGGTTATTATTAGGGTAGCTTGTTCTTGGATCAATGTTTTTTAAACTCACAAACCCACAAAGAGAAACAAGAATGAAATAGAAAACCTCAATCATAAAATGATTTGTATAACAAATGATGAATTCATTAACTTTGGAGGATATCCAACATATGGATGTAATTAGATAGACAAGACATAGACATAGAAAACTATAAAAATGCTTATATATTTCAACTAGGAACTTATATCTCAACATGATCTTTTGCTAGTATTTGATAGAATATATATGTAATGTAGATATTTTATAAGTACTAAGTTATATCTAAGAGGATTATATTGTGGTTTTGTATATATGGTCTTGGACTCACAATTGTGGCCTTTATATAGAGGACAACTTCATAGGTACGGATGTGGGATATTCATGGGCAATGAAGTCTTTTCATAAATTATAATCATTTACAGGTGGCTCCATAATGGCCTCTGGATTTGAGTCAGATTTAGTTCTATGGATGTGGCTGAAATGTTACTAAATTACACTTTCCAAAATTCGATTTTAGAAAAGTTTCATATGCAAGGAGAAGTTTTGACTTCTAATTAGGTATGCTCCAAGTCCCTTTTTTTCTCTTTTATTTCACAATTTGACTAATTGTAGAGTTAATTATGCATTAAAGAAATGAAAATTTTTTATATTGAAAGTATACATTGAAGTGAATTCAACGTTATTTTAAATGATATTGTTTTTTCTTGTACAATGTGAGATATTAGAGTCTCCATTTCAAATTATGTGTTGCACCACATAAAATGTGGTACAAGCAACGACAATTTACCTAGGATGCTATGCTAAACCTCCAAACTACTAGTGTTTTACATAAAATAAATATTAAATTGACTATGGCCGGCATGAAATTTAGTAAGATTTTATATAACTTTTATTACGTATCTACTAGTAGAATATAGATTGAAATTTTTACTTTAGTTTTTTTCCTAATAGTACTTTAGTATAAGCTTCATTTGTAGTAATTTATTTTCAATTTATAAATATCAAACAGAAATAGAGAAAACATAGTATTTCTAGTAGAAACAAAGATGTGTACAATTTAAAATTTACTTTTAGTTCTTTCTCCTTAGCTGAATAGCCAAGAAATTAAAGAGTTTATATTTGGTGAGAATCAAAAGTCTAATGTTATAATGGATTGAAGATTAAAAGGCCAAAATGTGAACATGATTATGTATATATGTGATAGAAAAAGGTTGCATGCATATGATTTGTGTTAATATTCAAATCAATTTATTGATTGAAGAAAAAACATAACCCCCTCTCACACTAATATATATTAAGCACGCAATCGGTATTCGGTAAATTATAATAGCAGAAAATGTAATCCATTTTTCAAAAAGGTTTAGAAGGGTCATATACTTCCTCTGTTTTATTTTTAATTATATTCGGGTACATTAATGAAAGTTAAGGCGTCCTTTTTTTTTTTCAAGGGAGAAGTTGAAACGGGTCACATAATAATTTGTAAACACATTGCGTAGATATATATTTTTTTTGGACAAAATCAGCAAAACAATCCATTCTTTGGGGGTGGAGGGGTTAAAAAATAACTAAAATTGAGTATTGACTACACAGCACACAAACATTAAACATATCGGCAAATGAGTATTATTTGACATAGAATGTTAAGGTTTTGTGAACCTGAAAAACTCATTGTGCTCTCATTAAACTGTAGGAATATATATAATCTATTATCAGAAAACCTTACTGAACTAGAATAAAATGGAAATAATAAGAGAATGAAGCTGGGTAATTTATACGTGGAACCCATCTACTTGGGAAGAAAATCATAGGGAGGAATTGTTTCTAGCAAAACCACATTGACATAATGCATCAACTAGGGATATAGTGCAATTCGCTTACTTGGAACGACCGAAAATAAGCTGACAATTAGAGTAAAGAGATTCCTGTGTTCATGTGGTATCATGTTGACTTGTTCTCAAAAGATATAAAAAACTATATAAAATGTAGGATAAGTGCATACTACGAAAAGACGATTAATGATCAAAACTGGTTATGTTGGGTTGGTTTCGTGTTAGTATTGTATTAATTTCGTGGTTTTGCTTAGTTTTTAGTAACTTTGTGTGTGTCGTTTCCATTTCAATTGTATTATCATGTTGTGTTAGAAATTGTCAGCTCTAACAGAAGACATTCATCAATAAATAGCATCATTAAGGCACCTAAAAAAACACAGATTTGGTGGAGACTTGAAAGATGTGAATGTAATTTTTTTTCTACAAACACAAGGGTAGAACAATAATAAAAAATTCCATTATTCGTTTGCACCAAAAATAAAAAAATTGTTATTCGTTCATATACCTTGCAAACGAAGTAAAAAATAAAATTTTTAAATATATATTAAATATCTCTATCATATATGGCAACACATGGACGACACCAAAAAAAATAGAAAAAGGAAAAAAAAAGAGGGGATAATTAACTGCTTCAATAGTTCAATTAAACGAAAAAAGTAAAAAAAAAAAGTATCACATTTAAAATGAACAACAATTTTTTGAAAAAACAAAATGCAAAGATAGTTCACACGCATTACGTGCATATAAGGCTAGTCCTTCTAAGTTATCTCCCAAACTTTCTTTAACCTTTTCAATGATGTATTGAAATTATAGTTGGCGGCAGAACTTAGAAGATATGAGGGAGAGGTTAAAGATTATCAAGAGAAAATTATCTCCATTAATCTGATTTCGAGATGTTTTTAACTTTGCAGTGTGACGAAAACAGCGCAAGTTTGTTGATATCTTAGTTGGTTTGGTGAGTATATGAATATATGATGTAAGTAGGGCTGTTCAGAGTGCGGTCTGGACCGCACCAAACCGCAACCCAAACCGTTTTTTCGCGGTTTGGGTTGGTTTGCGGTTTCAAAAATGCGGTTTGGGTTATGAATTCAAGCAAACCGCGGTTTGCGGTTTGGGTTGGGTTTTAATTTTTGTAAACCGAAACCGCACCGCAAACCGCAATTTTATATGATTTAAAAAAATATATATTTTTATCTATTTTGATTTTTTTAAATACACTTGACAAGGTAGCATGCAAGTATACAATTGAAAAAATAAGTTTGAGGTAAAGAACTTGGACAACATTGATAAATTATTATTTATGTTTAATTATGAAGTCAACTTCATATTTATTTGGACTCTTTGTATTTATTAACAACTTTTTTCTTACTCTTAGATTACAAAATTAATGTCGCGGAGGAAAAAATGGTTAAACCGCAAACCAAACCGCACCAAACCGTTTTGCGCGGTTTGGTTTGGGTTGGTTTTGGCAAAAGTGCGGTGCGGTTTGGGTTGGGAAAATGTCAAACCGTATATTTGTGGTTTGGGTTGGGTTACATCCCAAACCGCACCAACCCAAACCGCGAATACCCCTAAATGTAAGGTAGTTAGAGGGAACTGGGAAGTGTAACTTTGCAATCAAATTCTATCAAGATATAATTTATTAAGGTCAAAAAAGCCGCAAGAGACTTTCTCTCTCTCTCAAAAAACCTAAAAAAACCCTAATTCCTTTTCCAACCGCAAGGGGCTACCATCATCATCTCTTTGATGATGGTAAGCCCCAATTCCTTCTTTAATTCCTTAGTTTTCAATTGTTTAGTTTTTAATAATCCTCCTTCTTCTCTCTTTATGAGAGTTTTCTTCCCAATTTTTGGGTTTGTTCTCTCCTTTAGTGAGAGTTTGGAGTATGACTTTCTTCTCTTCCCTTATGGAAGATTAGGATTTGGTAATTGCAGTTCGCGTAGAAGATTAATTTCTTTGATTGTCCGTCTGGCGAGGAATGAAGATCTAGGGTTTCATAATCATTGGTTTCATGATTTTTGCCAGAGTTGCGAAGACTCAGGGTGTATGTTCACCCAGATTAATTATGCATCAACGGATAGAATGCCGAAACAGAGCGAACTCACGAGAATCGTATTGCTTCGGATGAAGGGAAATTTTTTAAGGCTAAATTTTATCAAACCTGTGATGTAGTCAATTATGAAGGTTCATGTATGTCTGGTAGTTTTTTAAATTTGTCAGAAATTTTTGTACGTGCCGTTTGGCCTTATGATTAATGAAATCTTTTTTCTTCCTGTCAAAAAAATAATAATTTATTAAGGTCATTTAAGAACTGTAACAAATTAAGATTCAAATAGATTATGTTAAAGCATATATATTAGTGTTGAGTTCTATTGAGAACCCTCTTATAGTGATTGGTGAGAACCACTTAAAATGAGCAAAAAAATATAAAAATGGAGCAAAAGCAGAAAATGGGTAACATTAAAGGAGTAAAAACGTAAAATGAGCAAAAATGTAAAATGAGAAAAAAATAAAATGAGCATAAAAAACGTTAAATGAGCAAAAAAGTAATGAGCAAAACGTAAAATGAGCAAGGATATTGCGAAATGAGCATAAAAATGTAAAATAAGCAAAACATGAAATGAGCAAAAACATTATAAAATGAGCAAAAACATTATAAAATGAGTAAAAATCTTCATAAAATGAGGAAAAAAGAGTGGTTCTCATATGAGTTTAAACATATATATATTGGAAAAAGATGGCTAATATATGGGCAAGTCATATGGCATAAGCACATACCGTGTCAAATTCGTGTGGGGGTGGTGGGGGTTGCTTAAAAGTTAGAACATGGGGAGTCAAGCAATTATATAATAGCTCAATTATTTTACATAATATATCAATCTATGATGGGATAATTGAACGTGGAGTCATGAATATGCAGGATAATTTGTACTTAAATTTGGCCTGATTGGGCAATCATAGCAAGTATTTGCTATTTTTTTAAAGGCCAAGTCCCAAGTCTAAGGTTGGAGAAAAAAAACCTAGAATTGGAAAAATTTAACAAACAACATATGATTTTGTCATAAATTAGTAAGTAAGATTTAAGACCATGGGGGAAATCTAATATCTCTATAAGTCAACTCTTGAGCAATTTGTTATCCACGAAAAAAGACTAAAATACCTCACTTACATAGTAACTAAATCAAATTAATTTTGAAAATGATGCAAATATATTTAATTAATGAATATCGTATCAGATGCACGTGATGTATACATAATGTTTGCTAAATAGAAATGATGTAAATAATTGACTGGTTTATATATAGATCTACTTTGTGAACAATTTTTTAACCTATTATTTGAGGTTATTAGATGTAAATACAATTTTACTTTCTATCTACATACTTTTACACACATCACATGCATATAAGACTGGTTTATATATAGATCTACATTTTGACACCTTTTTGGAATATCAATTTTATGTAAATTAAAACATGCAATATTGTGAGAAATCATTGAATAATATTCACATGGGTGTGTCAACGCCTTAACAGCATTCTCTTCTCGTTCCTTTGCGGCAAACATCGATTCAAAATTGCAACAATTTCCACCTCTCCAAACTCATCGAATCATCTCCACACACTTTTTTTTTTTTTTTTTTTTTGAGGGGAAAAGAAACTCATAACATTACTCAAAGGACAAAGCATCCATCAAAACATATGGTGCAACATCTCGGGGACAATGATTCTCCCAAGTCTGTTCAACACCAAAAGGAACAATTCTAGCTAGGTGATGTGCCACAGAGTTGCCATCACGCCTAACATGAGAAAAACTAATTGAGACAAAACTAGAACATAACTCAATAATATCCCCTAAGATAGCATCCAGGTCCGAAAAAAAGATAGCTGAAGATGACAGACGAGATATAATAACTTGTGAATCTGACTCCACAATGATATCCTTTAAGCCATGGTTTTTTGCCCAACGAACGGCCCGGTAAAATTGCTTTGCACTCGCCACGTCGGGAGGCCACCAAGAGCGCACCCTCCCGATTGCCGAGAACAAGACCTCGACTCGTGTGATCTCGTGCCACTGCTCCGAGGCCGCCCCACCCTTCGTCGCGAAGTGATGCATCAGCATTAACCTTGACAGAACCTTCGGGGTGGAGCGATCCACCGGTTCGGGCTCCGCACGCGAGCGAGCCTTATGCCCCGAATAAATGCGCTTTGCATACACATCAAAGTCTTCGGTTTGTCGATACACTCGCTGCGCTACCACTTCGAGAGGGGTGCTCTTCCCTTCAAACACAAGATTATTCCTTTCTGACCACAGATTCCAAGCCAAAAAATATCCCCGTTGCACCATCTTCTGATCCAGATCCATCCAATTCACAAGCACCTCGCACATGCTACCATCCGCGGCTTCATTAACCATTTCCTTGCAGCCCATCTCATCCCACAAATGCTGAATTCTCCCACACGTAAACAAAGCATGAGATAATGTCTCCTCCTCGTTTGGACACCAGGGGCACGCTTCGTTCTCTATGATATGACGAGCTCTCAGGACAGCTCGCACAGGAAGGGATCTCGTGCATACTCTCCACAAGAAATGTCGGACTTTCGGGGAGACTTCCATCTTCCAAAGTTCGACCCAAGCTCGATGAAAATCATCGAGGTTACCTCCTTTCCCTATCATGTACGCTGTTTTTACCATGTAGGCACCATCCTTTGAGTACGCCCATACAAGCTCATCCCTACCCCCACGTAAGCTTAGGGGAATAGCTAGAATGCATTTTGTATCGCGTTCATTGAAGTGTTGCTCTATGTAATTCGACCTCCACTCCATAGTTTCAAAATTGATGAGATCCCTCACTACATCCACTCCTTCAATTCTTGCACTCTCAATAAACCTCCCATTTTCGTCTCCCACCCACGGCTCACTCCAAATATTAATATTGCAACCATTCCCTACTCTCCAGATTAGACCCTCCGAAACCAGAGCCCTAGCGCTCCAAATGCTTCTCCAGGAAAAGCTATTAGAATATCCCAACCTAGCCTCGAGGATATTACCACGGGGATAATATTTTGCTTGCATCACCCGGCTTAGAAGGGAGTTTTTGTGATGAATGAGTCGCCACACTTGTCTTCCCAACAAAGCATCATTAAAAACAGCTAGATCTTTAAAACCCATTCCCCCCAAGCACTTGGGTTTGCACATTTTCTCCCAACTAACCCAGTGCATTTTCCTTTCCTCCCCTTGACCTCCCCACCAAAAGCGAGCCATCGCTGCATGAAATTCTTGGATGATAGCCACGGGAAACTTGTAGACCCCCATAAGATAAGTAGGCAAAGCTTGTATCACGGCTTTAATCAACACCTCTTTACCTGCCCTTGATAACAATTTCTCCTTCCAACCTCTCAATTTTTTCCACATTCTATCCATAAGACTTCGGAACACCATTTTCTTCGATCTACCACAAATAGTTGGGATGCCCAGATATTTATCATGTTTTTCAACCTGCCTCATATGAAGAAGATTAATCAAATCAGCTTTCTGCTCACAGCTCACACCTCTACTAAAAGATACTTCCGACTTCTCATAGTTAATTTTCTGCCCGGATGCCTCTTCATATTGGTTGAGAATATCAACTATTGTTAGGCATTCCTGTCGAGTAGCTCTAGTAAAGAGAAGACTGTCATCTGCAAAAAGGAGATGAGATATCTCTGGTCCATTCCGGCTTGCTTTAGCTCCATGAATCTCACCTGCATCACTCCTATGCTGTATCATCTGGGAAAAAGCATCAGCAACCAGTATGAATAGGAAGGGAGAGAGAGGATCTCCCTGCCTAAGCCCCCTCGAGGGAGTCACCGAGCCACTTACTCTTCCATTAATAATAAAAGAATAAGTGACAGTAGTAACACAGTTCATCACAAGATTAACCCATCTGCCATCGAATCCCATAGTAAGCAGCAGCTTTCTCAAGAAACCCCACTCTACACGGTCGTAGGCCTTGCTCATGTCAAGTTTCATCGCCATTAGGCCCTTTCTACCTTTATTTCTTTGCTTCATGGAGTGGAAAATCTCCAGAGCAATCAGAGAGTTGTCAGTGATCATGCGCCCAGGAACAAAGGCACTCTGGTTCTCTGTAACAATACTAGGAAGAATAATTTTCAACCTATTCACTAAGGCTTTGGAAGCAATTTTATACAACACATTACAGAGACTAATTGGCCTAAATTCAGAGACAACAGTAGGGGATTTGACTTTGGGAATAAGAGCTATATTAGTACAGTTGACATCATCTGGGAAAGAAATGCCATGTAAAATATTTCTCACAAAATTAAATACCTCATCTCCGATAATATGCCAGAACCTCTGATAAAAGACAGCATGCATTCCATCTGGTCCTGGAGCTTTGCAGGGATGCATTTGGGTCAGGGCAGTATAGATTTCTTCCTTTAAATATGGCTTCATCAAGTCATCATTTAGTTGAGGGGTAATAGTAGCGCGAACACACCGAAGAACCGTGTCCATTTGCTCCCCTGAAGGATGGCTACTCGAGGAAGGGTGTGAGATGGCTACTCGAGGAAGGATGGCTACTCGAGGAAGGCTGGACAAGAAAATATTCCACACACTTAACAACACCCATCTCAAGTAAGTTTAATTTACTTACTCAGTATGTTTATACTTTTTTAAAATTTTGTTTCAAAATGGCCAACTTTTTGAAGCTGTTGGCGTGTTTTTAGGGCTTGTTTGTTACTCCTCCGTTTTCTTTAAATCTTCTTCTCATTTGAAATCTTTATACTATTTACAATCACATATAATCTTTTAAATTATTCTCATTATGTAAGGAAAAAAAATGGATGTGGGGGTTTGTTTTATTCGTCCCGATGAATACTTTATTAGTACTGAAAATCGTTATGATTTTTTACTAATATACAATGAAAGATATTCATAGTCAAATAGGTGCATTGCCGAACGCGCAAGTCAAAATAGGAAAAATAAATGAGAACTGAGGGAGCACCTATTGTTGTTTTTAGTTTTCATTTTTTTCTAAACATCGAAATGTTTTTTTTTTTGTGCGAATGAGCCACAAGGGCGGGGATGAGAATCGATCCCAGGATCACCTGGAACCGGGAGGGAAGCTCTAACCAACTGAGCTATCCCTCACTCTCTAAACATCAGAAATGTGGAAACCAATAAAAGTAGTTTTAAAAGATGAATATTAGCATGCTAACTTTAAGTTTATTATACAACATTGCCCCAACCAATGAAAGATAATTTTTCTAAGACGAACTCTCAAAACAGGCAAACTAATACAGAGGGAATAGTAGAGTACCTTTCATTACAAACTTAAAGAGGAAAGGAATTGTTAATGATCTTATGCGAGTTGCTTCATGTTACTCTTTCCGTCCCATAAATTTGAACACTTTTTGCTTTGTTTTTAACTTATTGTCCAAAATTACATGTCTCGCTCGATACCTTTAAAGAATTATCTAAGAGGCAAGGAGTATCTATTTTTGCTTTTTTTTTTTACAAGCTATGTACGTGTGCATATGCTTCATTTTTTTTTCAAAGAGTTGAGTTCATACTTCACACATTTAAGGCTTGTTCTCTTCGGTATAAAACAAATCGAATCGAATCGAACCGAACCAAGCGAATTGAACCGAATCGAACCGAACCGAATTGAACCGAATCGAACCGAATTAAATTATAACTAGTTAATAGTAATGATACTAATTTAGGAACTGAATTGAACTGGACTTAAAATAAGCTGGGGAGAAGAAGCCCTTAGGCTATGTTCAGTTCACCTTATTTTTACTTATTTCAGATCAGATCATATCAGACCACATCAGATCAGATAAGTTCAGATTATGATTATATTTAAAAACTTATTATTATTGTTATTATTATAATGATTATTATGATGATTATTAGTATTACTTATTGTTGTTGCTGTTGTTGCTGCTGCTGCTGTTGTTGTTGTTGTTGTTGTTGTTGTTGTTGTTAGATAAGTTCAGATTAGATCAGATAAGTTCAGATCATATCAGATTAGTTCAGATCATATCAGATTAGTTCAGATTATGATTATATTTAAAAACTTATTATTATTGTTGTTATTATAATGATTATTAGTATTACTAATGTTGTTGTTGTTGTTGTTGTTGTTGTTGTTGTTGTTGTTGTTGTTGTTGTTGTTGTTGTTGTTGTTGTTGTTGTTGTTGTTGTTGTTGTTGTTGTTGTTGTTGTTGCTGCTGCTGCTGCTGCTGCTGTTGTTGTTGTTGTTAATAATATTACTTTGTACGATTACTATTACTATTAATATTACTATATACTAGTACTGTAACTATTATTATCAATATTACTTTGTACGATTACTATTACTATTAATATTACTATACACTAGTGCATTTAATTAATTTGTTCAAAAGAATTATTATTATTGTCGTTATTGTACTTATTAATTATTAATTTTGGTAATTATTATTAATGTCGTTGCTATTATTGTGAATGTCATTGATATTACTATTTAATTTGAAGCTATTTGTGTTCAAGAAGAAGAATGTGCTTTTGGCATTTATACGTGTTCATTTTTATATTTGTTCTAGTTAACAATTTTGATATGTGATGTTCTTTTTTATGTTGTACATGTAATGAACTTGACAATAGTATATGATGTTTATTTTTTTTAACAATTTTGGCAGAATAATATAAAGTATATGTTACTAGCTTATATAAAACATGAGTAGTATGCGATGACCTAATGGTATTGGCATCACGTTCAAAATTTTCCCTACAAGGGATTTCAACTTATCTTTAAAAACAAAATTTATATAGAACATGGCAACGATATAAGAAGAAAATTTAACAATTTTGTTCAAGATCATATGATTATATATATTTATAGGTTTATTTATAATAAAAAAGAAAATTTATTGATATAACAAAGAACATTGTGTTAGTTAAATCCAAAATGTCTTCAATATAAAAATAACATATATCTTTTATTTTTGGAATGTGTTCTTTAAATATATTTTGTATCTCTTCAATATATGTTCTTTTTTTTATTATCATTATATGTTATTTTCATTGCTACCTAAATTCTTATTATAAACGGACTTAGACATGAACAATATGTTCTCTTTACCATGAACAATATGTTTTTTTTACCTAAAATATGTGTTCTTTTATTTTTAATTGTATGTTTATATACGAATGTTTTAAAAAAAAAACTAATAATAATAATAATAATAATAATAATAATAATTATTATTATTATTATTATTATTATTATTATTATTATTATTATTAATATTATTATTTCATTATTATTATTAAATGTTGTACATAGTAATAAAATGATATTAATAGTAATACTAGTAATGGAATACAAAGTAATAATACTATTAGTAATAATATGTTTTATAAAAGATAAGCTCAGATATCAGAAAAATAAGTTCATATCAGATACGTTCATATCATTAAAAATAAGGTGAACTAAACATAGCCTTAGTGAGACTTGCAACAAGAGAAAAGCACTCTTATAATAATTAATTGCAATTGGTTGCGATTCGAGGCTTCAATAAATGTGTTCTTACTACTTTTAGATGTCAAAAGAAGAACTCTTTCTTTTAGTTGAAGAAGATGAACTCTTATGGATCACTACTTCTTCAGAGTTATGAAATCGCTGAACTTTATCTTGGGGAGAAAACATGAGATATATTATAAATTAGCACCACACATTCGAAAATCATACAAAAGTTGAAACATACTTGATATAATTGATACTTAGGTTAACCATATGTTAATTCAAGTGTCAATTGTTCTTTATTCTTCGTTACTTTATTGTTCGAGGTTAACAATATGTCTAAACTCTTAACAAGAATTCTCTCAAAGGTTTAATCACAAAAAACCTCCATAAATATAATCTCATAACATATATGGTTCTTTCAATTGACTTAAACACCACTTTTGCACCTCCAACAATTTCGGATGAGATTTGAGATCCAAGCCATAATTCTCAATCTGTTGCAATGCATCTTTAAATCAAGACAATTTTTTTTGCAAAACTCTCGTTAGCATAAGCACAGTTTGTTTCAATACCACTAAACAATTGTATTTGATCTCTATTATCTTCCATTGGATAGATTTTAAGATCTTAACTCGAGTCTTTAATAACTAGAGGCTAATCAAACTTATATTCACTATACAACTTGAATGTTATGTCGAAAGAATTTTTAAAATGTTCATCTTCTTCCATTAGTATATTATAAGATTTTAGAGGCCGGCAAAACTATGGATCCCTAATTAGGTTCAAGTTTTTTAAAGTTTTGATTTTTTGGTTCGGACCGAAAAAATAGAATTTTATTTGGCCCAAAAAAACATTAGTTATAAGAGGTACAAAAACAAACAATACTTGTAATGTGAATGTGAAGGAAGAATTAACTCACTCTTGTCTCTTCCCAATTTTTTGAAACAAAGCGCTTTGATCTTCAACAAATTAAGGTGAACTTCAAGATTAAATCTAAAACCTTCAATCAATGCCAAAGCCTTCTTATGATTATCGACATTATATAAGTTGTACACTTCATTAGCAAGTTCTTTTACATGTGGCACTTCTTTTAGTGCAATTGAACACAAGTTTTGTATATCTAACAATTGCGAATGAGAAGTGATATCCAAGCCACTTTTTTCAATTTGGTGCAACGCATCATTAAACTTCAGATTCTTCATCAATACTTGTACTACCTCAACACAATTTTGTGCAAGAACCTCATTTGGGAGCTTGGTTTGTCCTAATTCCACTAAACAATTATATCTAATCTGTCTCAATCGAGGATAGTTTTTGAGATCTAATCCCGAATCTTTAGTAGCTTCTAAAGACTCTTCAAACTTATCCTCATTGAACAACTCGGTTGCTATACCAAAACAATCTTCAAAATGCTCATGTTCTTCCATTCGCAGATATAAATATGTCACTGTGTACAAACAACAAAAATATATAAATTTTTAATGTTTCCACAAAACAAAAAAAAATCAAACATGCAAAAAACATACTAGTATATACAATATTATACATACAACTCAGGACCACAAGAGCAGAAATTATATGATTATTATACAATTAAATAGTAGAGGAAAAGCATTTGTCTTTCTCTCATGTACCCCACAAGGGATCCAACCCGTTTGGACCAACTTTTGTCAATCCTAAATATTCTAATTAATCGAACCCCACCACCAATATTAAGAGCAAAAATAGCGTAATAATCAAAACCAAAACAAACAAAAAAAACACAATTTATAGCAAAATCTAAGGCCTAACAAAATGCATTAAACTTTGAAGAAAAATTTGGGTTGCATGAATTAACTTACCTTGTCAATTTCGTACAGCAAGAAGAAAAGAAGGCAGAGAAAAAAGGAAATATAGGGTTGATGAAGTCTAGAACACCGAACCCTCAGCTGGAACTCGAAGTAATACGTAGCGGATAATGGGATACTTTTTTTTTACATATAAAAAGAAATATTTACCCAATTATTTGAATTAATTTTCCTGACATCTTAAAGTCATACTTCCATAAATGATTCACATCATCAAATGCCTCTGCACATGAAAAAAAAAAACATTAGTAATAAGAGGTACAAAAACAAAGAATACTTGTAATGTGAATGTGAAGTAAGAATTAACTCACCCTTGTCTCTTCCCAATTTTTTGAAACAAAGCGCTTTGATCTCCAACAAATTAAGGTGAACTTCAAGATTAAATCTACAATTCGTCAATCAATGCCAAAGCCTTCTTATGATTATCGGCATTATATAAGTTGTACACTTCTTTAGCAAGTTCTTTTACATGTGGCACTTCTTTTAGTGCAATTGAACGCAAGTTTTGTATCTCCAACAATTGCGAATGAGAAGTGATATCCAAGCCACTTTTTTCAATTTGGTGCAACGCATCCTTAAACTTCATATTCTTCATCAATACTTGTACTACCTCAACACAATTTTGTGCAAGAACCTCATTACCGAGCTTGGTTTGTCCTAATTCCACTAAACAATTATATTTAATCTGTCCCAATTGAGGATACTTTTTGAGACCTAATACCGAATCTTTAATAACTTCTAAAGACTCTTCAAACTTATCCTCATTAAACAACTCGGTTGCTATACCAAAACAACCTTAAAAATGCTCAGGTTCTTCCATTCGCAGATATAAATATGTCACTGTGTACAAACAACAAAAATATATAAATTTTTAATGTTTACACAAAACAAAAAATTCAAACATGCAAGAAGCATACTAGTATTTACAATATTATACATACAACTCAGGACCACAAGAGCAGAAATTATATGATTATTATACAATTGAATAGTGGAGGAAAAGCCTTTGTCTTTCTCTCATGTACCCCACAAGGGATCCAACCCATTTGGACCAACTTTTGTCAATCCTAAATATTATATTTAAACAAACCCCACCACCAATATTAAGAGCAAAAATAGCGTTTAGGGTTTAGGATTTTTTGGTCCGGACCGAAAAAATAGAATTTTATTTGGCCCAAAAAAAATTAGTTATAAGAGGTACAAAAACAAAGAATACTTGTAATGTGAATGTGAAGGAAGAATTAACTCACCCTTGTCTCTTCCCAATTTTTTGAAACAAAGCGCTTTGATCTCCAACAAATTAAGGTGAACTTCAAGATTAAATCTACATTCTTTAATCAATGCCAAAACCTTCTTATGATTATCGGCATTATATAAGTTGTACACATCTTTAGCAAGTTCTTTTACATGTGGCACTTCTTTTAGTGCAATTGAACCCAAGTTTTGTATTTCCAACAATTGCGAATAAGAAGTGATATCCAAGCCACTTTTTTCAATTTGGTGCAACGCATCCTTAAACTTCAGATTCTTCATCAATACGTGTACTACCTCAACACAATTTTGTGCAAGAACCTCATTAGCGAGCTTGGTTTGTCCTAATTCCACTAAACAATTATATCTAATCTGTCCCAATTGAGGATACTTTTTGAGATCTAATCCCGAATCTTTAATAACTTCTAAAGACTCTTCAAACTTATACTCATTGAACAACTCGGTTGCTATATCAAAACAACCTTCAAAATGCTCATGTTCTTCCATTCGCAGATATAAATATGTCACTGTGTACAAACAACAAAAATATATAAATTTTTAATGTTTACACAAAACAAAAAAATTCAAACATGCAAGAAACATACTAGTATATACAATATTATACATACAACTCAGGACCACAAGAGCAGAAATTATATGATTATTATACAATTGAATAGTAGAGGAAAAGCCTTTGTCTTTCTCTCATGTACCCCACAAGGGATCCAACCCATTTGGACCAACTTTTGTCAATCCTAAATATTCTATTTAAACAAACGCCACCACCAATATTAAGAGCAAAAATAGCGTTTAGGGTTTAGGATTTTTTGGTCCGGACCGAAAAAATAGAATTTTGTTTGGCCCAAAAAAAACATTAGTTATAAGAGGTATAAAAACAAAGAATACTTGTAATGTGAATGTGAAGGAAGAATTAACCCACCCTTGTCTCTTCCCAATTTTTTGAAACAAAGCGCTTTGATCTCCAACAAATTAAGGTGAACTTCAAGATTAAATCTACAATCTTCAATCAATGCCAAAGCCTTCTTATGATTATCGGCATTATATAAGTTGTACACTTTTTTAGCAAGTTCTTTTACATGTGGCACTTCTTTTAGTGCAATTGAACGCAAGTTTTGTATCTCCAACAATTGCGAATGAGAAATGATATCCAAGCCACTTTTTTCAATTTGGTGCAACGCATCCTTAAACTTCATATTCTTCATCAATACTTGTACTACCTCAACACAATTTTGTGCAAGAACCTCATTAGCGAGCTTGGTTTGTCCTAATTCCACTAAACAATTATATCTAATCTGTCCCAATTGAGGATACTTTTTGAGATCTAATCCCGAATCTTTTATAACTTATAAAGACTCTTCAAACTTATCCTCATTGAACAACTCGGTTGCTATACCAAAACAACCTTCAAAATGCTCATGTTCTTCCATTCGCAGATATAAATATGTCACTGTGTACAAACAACAAAAATATATAAATTTTTAATGTTTACACAAAATAAAAAATTCAAACATGCAAGAAGCATACTAGTATATACAATATTATACATACAACTCAGGACCACAAGAACAGAAATTATATGATTATTATACAATTGAATAGTAGAGGAAAAGCCTTTGTCTTTCTCTCATGTACCCCACAAGGGATCCAACCCATTTGGACCAACTTTTGTCAATCTTAAATATTCTATTTAAACAAACGCCACCACCAATATTAAGAGCAAAAATAGCGTTTAGGGTTTAGGATTTTTTGGTCCGGACCGAAAAAATAGAATTTTATTTGGCCCAAAAAAAATTAGTTATAAGAGGTACAAAAACAAAGAATACTTGTAATGTGAATGTGAAGGAAGAATTAACTCACCCTTGTCTCTTCCCAATTTTTTGAAACAAAGCGCTTTGATCTCCAACAAATTAAGGTGAACTTCAAGATTAAATCTACAATCTTCAATCAATGCCAAAGCCTTCTTATGATTATCGGCATTATATAAGTTGTGCACTTCTTTAGCAAGTTCTTTTACATGTGGCACTTCTTTTAGTGCAATTGAACCCAAGTTTTGTATCTCCAACAATTGCGAATAAGAAGTGATATCCAAGCCACTTTTTTCAATTTGGTGCAACGCATCCTTAAACGTCAGATTCTTCATCAATACGTGTACTACCTCAACACAATTTTGTGCAAGAACGTCATTAGCGAGCTTGGTTTGTCCTAATTCCACAAAACAATTATATCTAATCTGTCCCAATTGAGGATACTTTTTGAGATCTAATCCCGAATCTTTAATAACTTCTAAAGACTCTTCAAACTTATCCTCATTGAACAACTCGGTTGTGTTTCGTCTTAGTAATTTTATACCGCGGCATCCAAAACAATCTTCAAAATGCTCATGTTCTTCCATTCGCATATATAAATATGTCAATGTGTACAAGCAACAAAAATGTATAAATTTTTGATGTTTACACAACAAAAAATTCAAACATTCAAGAAACATACTAGTATATACAATATTATACATACAACTCAGGACCACAAGAGCAGAAATTATATGCTTATTATACAATTGAATAGTAGAGGAAAAGCCTTTGTCTTTCTCTTATGTATCTCACAAGGGATCCAACTTTTGGACCAACTTTTGCCAATCCTAAATATTCTAATTAAACAAACCCCACCACCAATATTAAGAGCAAAAATAGTAATAATCAAAACCAAAACAAACAAAAAAACACAAGAGCAAAAACTAAGGCCTAACAAAATGCATTAAACTTTGAAGTAAAATTTGGGTTGCATGAATTACTTACCTTGTCAATTTCGTACAGCAAGAAGAGAAGAAGGTGGAGAAAAAAGGAAATCTAGGGTTGAGAAATCTAGAACACCGAACCCTCAGCTGGAACTCGAAATAATACGTAGCGGATAGTGGGATACTTTTTTCTTGGGCCCCCTCTCGGGAACCCGTGGTAAGATGAATTTCCTCTGAGGAGCCCTCGCACATGACCACTCACCCAAAGGCCCAACAAGCCCCAACAATATTGAAATTTTTCTTCCACCAAAATTTGAACCTTGGTTTCTCATGTGGGAGATAGGAAGCCATACCATTAGACCCAAGGGTTCTTGGTGAATATTGGGATACTGGCTTAGTAGATAATTAGCACAATCCGCAAATATACGCCACATTACATTTGTGATTTTTATTTTCTTTTTCAACCCATAAATGTTTAGCAAACATGTCACATATAACATTTTTTTAAGTATCCTTGTCTTTTGGTTTTTTTCGTCTCCATTTAGAATTTTGGTAATATTCACAATTATTTAAAATAAATCTTCTAATTAATTTTTAATATATAAAAAAACCATGTGAATGTGGGGTTTTCTTTGAATCGTCTGAATGAGTACTTAAAATATAAACTATAAACAATTAACTACAATTTTCATACTTAAGAAAAATATATTCATGTGGATTCGTGTTTCATGTGTGGTCTTCTTTAAAGAATTTTAAAATTGTATTATTTTTACTAATACATGGTTAAAGATGTAAATTATAAATAATAGTTTTTTACCCGACGCTGTCCAAGTAGCAGTCGAATGGGTAATAGAGAAATGTGCTGCTGTAGACATCTAAAAATGACTCCCCTAGTTTGCAGTTCGATGATTGGACTATGCCTGCGTTGCAGTTGGTCCAACACGAGGAAAAAAAGAAGCTACGCTTGAAATACTAATTTTTGTGGACATTTCCATGTGCAACGGGACATTTTAGGAACTCATTTTGATTTTCTAAAAGTCATTGTAACTCAATAAAGATAAGCAGCAATTTTCGATGTATTTTCCTTAATTTTTCCAGCTGGTTTTCTATTTTCTATACATTTTTTAGCTCAAAAATGCATTCTTTAATTAAAAAAAAAACAGTCTTCAAGGATAATAAAATTAATTTAAAATCCAAAAATCAAAAAAGCATCTTAAAAAATCATTTTAGCATGATTTTCTAGAAGATTTAGGGAGTAACTCCCAAGTAATTAAGCAAAATGAGCCGCCGCAGAGCAGCATGGGCCGTGAACAACACAGGTAGACAGATGCGGCAAATGCAACCCAATGACTAGTAAATAGAAGAGAAGGAATGTCTAGGTTGGTGCGAGATGCCTAGGAGTAGCGTTGGGTTATAGTTAAATGGAATAGGCTTATTAAGAGAATATAGGCTTGAGTTTGTATAATTTTATGTTAAGGTTATACCGCCTATCCTAATAATTATAATTTGTGTATCTAAATAGTGTAAAAGTCAAAATGGAGCATCTATTTAAAAAATAGGAGTATGAAACTGTTTAACTCAACACTTATTATTTTTTTTATTAAGGCTATGTTTTCTTCTGCTTATTACTATACTTGCTAGAATCACATCAGATCAAATCAGACAAATCATTCTTAATTTTTTTTACTTAATGCTAAAAATGGAGTATGAAAATTAGCTTTTCAAAATTGCAAGTGAAAACGAATCTAACAAACTCCCATATAAATAATATTAGTACCTCATAAGATGAGGTCAAAACATAGTCAAAGTTCAGTTACATACAAACGCACTCATATCCCCAAACAATGATACTCCCTAATTTAAAAATCACACATTTAAAAAAGTCCCTCTAGGTTTTACTGTGCGAGGGTTTTTCTAGGAACCCTAGTTCATTCCTTCTTCGAAGGTTGATTTCTCGAAATTTTTCTCAAGATCTCATTAAAATTTATTAATTTTCACAACTTTTTCTTAATCAGTCATTCCTTAGTGTTTCTTTCTGTCCTATACGAATGATGGATGGTGAGAATAGAATATTAGAGGGGGAAAGTTCCGAGAATACGGTTGAATGGCACATCGATACCAATGATAATGATGAAGACAAAACTTCATTAATTATTGTGGGGAAAATCTGGGCTAGGAAGAATAATATTAATGCTACGACATTAATGGACACCATGAAAAAGATATGGCAACCTAAGAATGGGATGCAGGCAAGAAAACTGGATGATAATATGTTCTCTTTCCAACTGTTCCATTGGCGAGACAAAGCAAGAATTTTGGAGGGACATCCATGGCATTTCGACAAGAAAGTATTGTGCCTAAGCGACATCCAAGATGATGGTAAGCCTTCGGATCTTCAAATTCACTCACTGCCTATGTGGGTGAGGTTTTATAACCTCCCTTTCAAGGGTAGAGATAATGATTTAAACGTTCAAATGCTTGCTAGTAAAGTTGGTGCCTTGGTGAAAATTAATAAGAGTGAGGTAGTGGATATTGTCAGATCGGTTAGGGTTAGTGTAATTGTGGACATTAAAAACCCGTTAAAAAAATTTGTCAATCTATAATTAAGAGGGGGTGAAATTATGCAAATTAATGTGAAGTATGAAAGACTTCCTTTGTTTTGTGGTATATGTGGAAGAATGGATCATGGGGATCGTGATTGTGAGGAAAATAGCGGTGATCACACGCCTGAAAAGAGGTTTGATACCTCCATAAGGGTGTCACCATGGAAGGAGGGTACATTAGAGGGTGAAAAACGTGATGGAACTAATAAGAATGTGGCGAAGAAACTGTTTGTGACGATGCCTATGGAGGTGGTGGAGAAGCAGCGAAGAGAGAAGGAAGAGATGGAAAGAATGAGGGCTCAATTAGGAGTAGTGATGAATAAACTTAATGAACGTGGCTTGCAAGATAACACTACGGTATAGCCTGCTCCAGTGGAGCCTCGAAATCACTCGGTGCTGCCAGTGATGGGACTATCTTATGGTGACGAAGAGGGGAGTGGTATTGCAGCTGTAGAGGGGGATAAGGGAGAGAAGGTGGTAGTGGTTGAGAGGGATAAGGAGGGGGCAGTGGAGAATACAAAGGAGCAGGTGGAGAGGTTTGATGGGAGTGATTTGATCATGAGTGACCAAAGTAAAAAGAGATGATGGAAAAGAATTACAAAAAAGAATGAGAGGGAAGGGAAAAATGATGGTAAACTGGTGGGTAGTAGAAAAAAAGACAGAGAGGGAAGGGAAGAGTTAAATGAGGAGTTTGAAGCAGTTTCGAAGAAGGCAAAGGAGGGTGAAGTGTGCACCAATGATGTAGAGGTGCATGCTGATATGACTGAAAATGTGGCGGGCCCTACTCCTTGGGCTCTTGGTTGTCAATGCATTACATCCTAGTGTGGAACTGTTGGGGGTTGGGGAGCATACCGGCAGTCAATGCGCTAAGGCGTGTTGTTATAAATGAGCACCCTATGCTGATTTTTTTACAGGAAACAAAACTAAGACAAGGTGAGATGGAAAAGTTTAGGAGGAAAATAAATTTTAAAAGTATGATTGTGGTTGATTGTGAGGGTGAAGGTAGAGGGAGAAGATGAGGGATTGCATTACTTTGGAGAGAGGAGTGGACGGTAGAGTTGTAAAAATCACATTGACACTATAGTGTCGAGTAGTGGGATGGATAACTGGAGTTTAGTGGTGTGTATGGTGGCTTGAAGAAGGGAACAAATATAAGACTCGGGGACTTGATGCAAAGACTCTATGATGATGATCAAATGCCGTGGCTTTGTGGTGGCGACTTTAATCTCATGATGTGGTCGCATTAGAAGCAAGGAGGGGGTGAGTTTCGAAGTGATGATGCTGCAATTTTTAGGACTGCCATGGATTTTTGTGGCTTGGTTGACTTACACTATGTTGGGCATCCTTTCACCTGGACAAATAATCAAGGGGGGGAGAAGAACCTTCAGGAACGGTTGGATAGATTCTTTGCTAATGAAGCTTGGAAGGAAATTTTTCGAGGCTCGTATGTGACCCACTTGGAAAAAAGAAAGTCGGACCACTTGCCCATCCTTCTTACTATTCGAAGCAGTATCTCTACTCCCATGGAGAGGAAGAAGTGCCGTCTTTTTCGCTTTGAAGAAATGTGGACTAGAGAGGATACTTGTGAAGAGATAATAAGAGATGATTGGTGTAATGGTGATGATGCACATGGCAACTTGACTCGCACTAAACTGAAACTGTGTGAGTGGAGTGCTCGAACATTTGGTGATGTTCTAAAGAGCTTCGTGGGTGCCAACAACAAATGAAGTAACTTATGGAAGAAGAGCAAGCTTCGACGGTCATTGAGCAAATGCGAATGATTGATATGCGGATGGATGATCTTGAAAGTCGAGAAGAAATGTATTGGAAGCAAAGGAGTAGGCAAGAGTGGCTTAAGCATGGAGATCAAAACACAAAATTTTTTCATGCTAAGGCTAAGCAAAGGCAAACTCGCAACCATATTGCTCGTATAAAAGACGCCGCAGGCAATGAGTTCTTAGAAGAAGCCGAGATAGCTGAAGTGTTTAATCAACATTTTGAGGAGCTTTTTCGGGCTAATGATACTGTTGAGATGGATCCGGTGCTCGAGAAAATCCATCCCAAAGTACCGAATGCTCTGAAACACATGCTTGAGGAGAAATACACGCGAGCAGAAGTTCAGGAAGCACTGAAACAAATGCATCCCACAAAGGCGCCTGGCCCCGATGGTATGTGTGCTTTATTTTATCAAAGATTTTGGAATATTGTTGGGAATGATGTTGAGAATACAGTTTTAAATGTGCTGAATGAGGGTGGGTATATTAGGTCTTTAAATCAGACTTATATTACTTTGATTCCCAAAAAGAAAATATGTGAGTCTCCTGTTGATTTTAGACCTATTAGTCACTGCAATGTAATGTACAAACTTATCTCAAAAGTTCTAGCAAATAGATTAAAAAGAGTCCTACCTGTGATTATTCACGAGTCTCAAAGTGGCTTTGTACCGGGGAGATTGATAACTGACAACATTTTAGTTGCGTATGAGTGCTTCCACTATTTAAGAAAAAAGAAAACAGGCAAGGAAGGGTATCTTGGGCTAAAACTTGATATGAGCAAGGCCTATGATAGAGTTGAATGTAGTTTCCTTGAGCAAATGATGATAAAGATGGGTTTCCCTCTGTGTTATGTGCATCTCATCCTTGATTGTGTGAAGTCTACATCTTTCTCCATCCTTGTCAATGGCCAACCATCTAGGAGTTGTACTCCTTCTCGAGGCCTCAGACAGGGTGACCCCCTCTCTCCTTTTCTCTTTATAATCTGTGCTGAAGGCTTATCTTCTCTTTTGCGTGATGCTAAAGAAAAACGAGAAAATTCATGGTTTGAAAATTGGGAAGAAGGTGGATTCTATCTCTCATCTTTTGCAGATGATAGTTAATTTATTATTCACTAGAGCTAAAGAAGAGGAAGTGGAGAAGGTTTTAAAAATCCTGGCTACCTATGAAGCTGCTTCAGGTCAAAAATTGAAGGAAACATTGAGCAAGAGAAGCAAGACATTCTTCAGATGAAGTTATCATTTAAGGCTGTGAAAGAACAAGAGAAATATCTTGGTCTCCCAACTAACATTGGGGGATCAAAAAAACGAGTTTTTCAATGCATTCAAGAAAGGATTTTGAAAAAGCTTAAAGGGTGGAAGGAAGGATTTCTTTCTCAAGCGGGGAGTAAAGTGTTGATTAAGGCAATAGCACAAGCCATACCCACCTATGCAATGCAATGTTTTAACATTCTGGTGAGTATATTGAAGGACATGGAAAAAGTGTGTAGAAGCTTCTTTTGGGGGTAAAAAAATGAGGAGAGGAAAATGGCTTGGGTTGCGTGGGACAAGGTGTATGGAGCAAAGAAAGAAGGTGGTTTGGGATGCGAAACTTGGTGGTATTTAACAAGGCAATGCTTGCCAAGCAAGCATGGCGTGTGATGAAACATCCAAATTCTTTGATGGTGAAAGTCTTGAAGAATAAATATTTCCCAAATTCCTCCTTTATGGAAGTGAAAGTGAGCCCTATTGCAAGCTATACATGGAAATCTATCATATCCGCAAGCAGTTTACTAGTGAAGGGAGTGCGAAAAGCGGTGCGAAAAGGGCTTGACATCGACATATGGGCCGATTCATGGGTGCCAACCCTTCCTAGCCTTCGGGTGTTGCCAGATGTGAGAAATGATGATGTTCCTAGGTACGTCCATGAGCTTATCAATGGTGCAAGTTGGGATATCGAAAAATTGAAGAAGTGGTTTATGAAATGGGAATGTGAGGCCACCTTAGAATCCCAAGTCCTATGAATCACTGTGATGATAAATGGTGCTGGCACTTCTCAATGAATGGTGAGTTTTCGGTTAGGAGTGCGTATTATATGGATCTCTCGCATCAAAACCGAGAGCGTGCCTCGACATCAACTGATCAAGCTTCGAAGGTGTGGCAACATTTGTGGAAGGCACAAGTTCCTACAAAGCTTCAACACTTTGGATGGAAGGCCCTCCATCATGGTGTCCCAAGTGCGTGAGATGTTATATCGAAGAGGTCGTGATATCGAAAGGAATTACCGATTATGTGGCGAAGAGAAGGAAACGGTGACGCACGCCCTCGTGTCATGCCCGGATTCGAAATTGATATGGCAAGCCTCCCCCTTGAGGCTGAATTTGAATGACGATCTGCGAGGCACTTTTATGGAATGGGTGTCGAATCTTGTGGAGGTGTATAGAGAAAAAGAGTGGTGAGACATTTTTTGGAGCTTGCTATGGGGAATTTGGCTAAAGCGTAATGCGTGGGTGTTCGAAGGTAGGAAGGTGGAGGCCATTCGACGTTATTAGGCGAGCTGCTGCGCTGGTGGGGGAGTATGTTCAAGCCAACGAAATTCCTAAGCTGTCTTTGGGCGAGACCGGAAGTAGTTCAAAAGTTTGGAAGGCTCCCACTGAAGGTTTTGTTAAAGTGAACTCGGATGCTGCGGTGTTTGGGGATGGTAAGGTGGGTGTTGGAGGTGTCATGCGAGATGTGGAGGGTGACGTTATGGTGGCTACTTGTTGCTACATTGAAGGTGAGCTTGGGATCGATAAAGCAGAAGCACTAGCAGCTAGACATGCTGTTAAAATAGCTATGGAAGCAGGTCTTTTCTCTCTTGTGCTTGAGAGTGATTGCCAAAAACTTATTACCCACCTCAAGAAGGGCGTGGTAGAGAACACTAGTTTTGGTAATATTATTGCAGATATAGTGGAGCTTGGTAGTTTTTGTAGTAGTTTTTCCGTTAATCATGTTCGTAGGGAAGGAAATAAAGTCGCTCATAAACTTGCTCACCTTATATTAGTAGGGAGTATAGCGAAATGAGAGTGTGGATTGAAGAGGTTCCTCATGAAGCCTCTACTTTTGTTTTTTCTGATTTAGCTAATATGAATGAATGAGCTCTTGTTTCTCGTCAAAAAAAATTAAAGTTCAGTTACATACAAGAGCAAACTAAACCACATTCTAATAAGTTCAAATTAGGTTACCTTATTTGAAGTAAAGTGAACATAACCTAAATGATTATAAAAAGATTTTATGAAAATGTATGACATCCATAAACTATGTCATTGGTTCATTTTATTAATAGACATAGTAAGAACCCAAGCAAGGCAGGGGAAGAAAACAGAGTTTTCTAAACAAATAAAACAAATGATATAAGATATGATTCAGCTACATATAAATTGATTGAATACACTCATAATAAAAGAATAAGCAGATTGAGTGAATAAGAATGTAATAAAAAAAAGATAATGAAGAAAGCAAGTTATGTGGCAGCAATTACACGAGCACCATCCCCAGATTCACAAATCAAAACTGCAGCTTCTCCTTCTTGAGTTATCTTGCTAACCAACTCAGGCTCAAGCTTATTGTACTCGGCTTTTACGAACAAAGCGGCTTCTGATGCAAGATCTGCATCGACCAACGCAATGCAGCAGCCTCGGAACCCAGCGCCACTAAACCTGGCTCCTAATACACCAGGAGCCTTCACAAGAACTTCATAAAGTTCTATCAGAGGTTTGCACCCTGAAACATTATCACACAAACATCACCCATTTGAGGTGAGGTTAAGAGTACTCAACTTCCATGCATTATTAGCAACGGGAGTCAGGAGTTCGTGTTATTAACACTACAACACGGAGTTCTCAACAAGCAATAACAACAACGATAACTATGGGTGGATAAAACTAAGAATTCAAGAAAATGGTAGTATTTCTGAGATCGTCCGAAAATAACAGGTCACATTCTAAATTTAGTATTATTATAATTTGAACATTCCTACATTAACCTTAATGACATCATCAACTACAAATCCTTGAGGAAGACCAAATTTTGGTATGATGATGGTATGATATCAGTGAGTCGACTCAAAGTTCTAAAGAAGAATTGAGTAGCAATAATTCTGAATATGCATAACATAAAACAATTATCATCAATGAATAGAGCAAAACAAATGATATGATTCATACCACATTCATAATTCTGAATTGAACTTCGACCAGAGGCTGTAATTAATTTTCCGAAATCATCCATCCGACCTGAAGTCCATGCTTCAACTCCTAGAGCAAATAATGGTAAACAAAGGCAAAATATATATTAATGTTCATGCATGGAACCAGTGTTACCTAATTCGCTATCTAATTCGCCTTTTGAATTTGCCAATTCGCCCAAATTGGGCCAAAAATGAACCAAAACCGACCATAATTCGCGTTTCTCAATTCGCAATTCTCGGGAGAATTAGGGAATTAGGTAACACTGCATGGAACAAGCCTGGAGAGAAAATTAAACAGCTGTGATCTAACACAAGTTGCAATTGGAGGACTACCTTTCATTACACGCATGTTCTCCGAGAAATAATGCTCTGCTCTCCGAGCAAGAAGAGGGTCCAGCTTGTCCTACAAATCATTACGAAAAGATAATTTAACAGCATGAAAATATGTTTTGAAATCTTAGAATGTTGAATATATTTAGCTTGTGTTAGATTTCCTTCCATTTTCTGATACCTGCATCATGTGGGCCGGGCACGCAGTTTAAGGAAGAGCTAAACCTGCATATAATTACTTATTCTTTTTTTGGTTTTACCGCAAGTCTTGGGTGGACCAAGTTCACAATAATTTATTGTGAGCACGAACTGACTATATCATAGAAAACTGACTATATTGTACAAAAACTGACTACATTAAAAAAAATTATCATACAAAAACTGACTATATCAATTAAAAACAGATTATATCATACGATACCCGGGTGCACAATAATAAGCTATTGTGCATCGGGTCCATTCAAATTTTTCTATTGGTTATATCATAATTAGTTAATAGATAATATCAGTGGGTTGTGAGTTGTGACTGCTTCTTATCCTTTCCTCAACAGATACAACTGTTTTTTTATAAGTTATTCTGTTCTGTAGCAGAACTCTAATCAGGTCTTCTTGCAGTTTCCACAAAATCAATGTTCTGTAACTTCTCCCAAATACTCAATGGCCCTTAATCGTTGGTCCTAAACACTTTTGGGATCAGTCGTATCCCAAGACGTATTCACAAGCCTTGATAGGACAGGGGTAAATAACATCATTACGAGAGCGTACTGGAATATACCTGGATAATCAATTCTCTTTCTAATACAGTCAATCTATAAATCTATGCTAAGCACATATGTCTTTTGTCATATATCTTTCTTGTCTTTGCACTGCGCATAACAGATTACCACGACTAAATAAACAGTACATGAGTAGGTGTGTGACTGAGAGACGGACTACCTTGTGAGCTTCATAAACTTCTCGTTCAACTGTTCGAGCAAGAGAAGTGGGCATTAGAATTACTGATAACGTCAACAATAAAGATTCCAGTATACTTCAAAACAACAATATGAGCATATCCTGACCATTGGATAGAACAGCCTCTAATTCATGCTTCCCAACAGCACTGCAATGTATAAAGAGCAGACAGCAAACTAATGAGGGTTACTGCTGCAGATACAGGCATAACAGAAAACATTGATTTGAGTGGCAACATTAAAGACGTCTCCATTGTCTTATGAAAATAATAATCTACCACTGAGTTTGAGTGCTCCAAACGAAATAACAGCCTCAGTTTAGTCAACACTTTCTTCTCCAATGAACTTAATTTAATGCAGAAGGTGACATTCTCTTAGTTTAAATAATAATGAATTTGTGGTAAAATGCAAAAGAATAAAAGGCAACAAAGGGGAATGATATCATGAAAGAATGAATGCTCACTCAAGAAGAACTCTTGCTGCCTCTCGACATTCAGCAACTCGGCGATTATACCCAGCGCCACTAGTCAAAGCATGCTTCAAACCAGAACATGCCAACAATATCTTGTATGATTTCTGCACTCCACTTGTGTCATTCTCTTTCAAATTTGAAGATTTTACAAGCTTGTATTCTTTGGTCTGTAAAAATAAATATTGAACCCAGAGAACAATAAAGAAGTTGAGAAATAAAATAATTTGAGTAGAAGATGTAACACGACGATACCTATGCAAAGAAGTATAAGATAGTTTCAGTGAGAAACAGAGACACCAGAATCTAGAAGAATACAATAAATAAAGGTAGATCCACAGTCCAAGTAAAATCAAATCGCATATGACGAATCAACAGTGGTTCTCAAAAATGCACCATTCAAGAGAACAGCAAGCTGTAATATTTTGATCTCTGATGGAATTTTCAAAGAGTGAAAAAAGTGTACATATCCGCCATTTCTTTCCATGTTTTATCCTGTATTCTAATGCTTTGTAGGCCTCAAAGCCATGATTTTTGGGTGCTTCCAGCGTGTGGTCCCTCAAGCCAAACCTGGATCTCATATGGTATTCGGCGCAGGAGCATCTTCTAGGAAAAACCGCAATCTAGAAATATTTGCTATCTTGTAATTAAGACTCTTTCTGGGGTATTATTCAATCAATTAAAGTCCAGCTTCACATCGAGTTGTCCCTTTCCAGTTGCACTTGAATTTGTGAGGATTTGGAGTTGTATTGGGGTCCTATGTAATTTCAAGTTAACTTATCTTGGCGTTTGTTCCCTAAGCGAATACTTGCTCTAGTACTAGTTATCATGGTCTAACTTGTGAAATTTAGATCACCTCTCCTATCCTAACTTCTAGCTCACTTGCTTCGCCATACCTTGTATTGGTTTGGTGCCTGAGTTAATGGCTTCCGTGTTGCTCCACCTTTGCCTCCTTGCTAGTAGCAGCTGCAGAAGCCAGAACACCTTTGTCTTGTCCAAGCAAAAAGAATAACGAAAGACAAAGGCCCCCACGGTCATGCAAGTGGAGTAGTAGTCAAAGGAGCATCAATGGTACATCCCTTAGAGAAGTGTGAATAGGTAAAGTACGTGGAGGCACCTTGGAGAGCCGCCTCCTCAGAAAACCGAACAATTTGAATTACTTAGTATATCTAAAATTCATATATGAAAAAGCTGCACAAGTTGTAATCACGCTTTTTGGCAATTATCTCACAACATCATAAAGGCTGTCAAGTTCAAGACAATTATAACTTATAATTGGCACCGGCTGAATGAGTCACTGCAGATTCATCCAATTTCGCTCCCCTAAACATATGTATAGATCTAGGAGGTAGGAGAAAGAACTGACAGCTAAAAAGGCGTATAGAATTAGCTTAATGGCCAATTGAGTGGCAAAGAGTGTGCAATGGATGTGGTTGTTACTAGTCCAAAACTTCAAATAGTATTTCAAGTTATTTGACAGTCTTTTACCTATAAAAAAATAGAATTTATAACGATTGAACGCAGTATACCAGAATTAATAGTGGGCATTATTCAAGCTAAAGGAGAGGAATTGTCTCACAGATTAACTCACTCCAGAGAGGAGCAAAAACTGCTTCTAAGTTGTAGTAATCACTCAACCCTCCAACATGAGTGGACACTTGACATTTCTTTTTGTGGACCATAACATGCCAAAAAAAATTCATAAAATGGATGAGTTCTACACTTTGGCAAGTGCCTGTTTCTGATACTTAATCAAGTCTGAGTAATATAGGTTCCAAGCACTCAGGTGAACTGCTGCATATTTGTTCTAACATAAAGTTCTGAAAAACAAACCAATGACTGGAGAACTAAAACTCTGAAAGTACCTTGCAGTCCATGAAGGTTAGACAACCCTGTTTTGAAAGCAGTATTGCAGATTGATCCAATATGCCATTGTTCAAGCCTAGATATTCGTTTTCAATCAGCCTACATTTGAAGGAATCTGATGTTCAGAAAAAATTTAACACAGGAGAACTGCATAATAATGCACGATATATATATATATATATATATATATATCATGAATAATAATCAAGAAAAGCCATTTTCCCTTACAACTCCTTCCTTTCCAAATAAAAAAGGGTGTAATATCCACATTTTTATCCAATTTTTTGTATTATTACCCATCACAATCATCTTGTTATCCCGTATGCCTAAGGAATGCAGGTATGAGGCTTCACATGTATCTATGGTCCTGTAGGATCTGTCAGCTACACTACCTCCCGCACCTACTCTGAGAAGCTGTTCTTAGCTAACTGCTCCCCAGTAGCCTCCAACTTCGCACAAAATCAGATCCAATTTAATTCACCAGACTAATGAGAAAATACAGTCAAGGGAAGAAATATCTCTCGACTCTCATTAATTATCAATATCGCTAATCTCTACCAAAACCAGAATTCAAATTTTTCCAGGACAGAAAACGAACAGTTAAATATACCCTTGACTGCATTGATGTTCTCTAACTTCAGATGACAGATTTGACGAATATATTTATAGCTATATGTAATGGATTTAGAAGTTGGACAAAGTCTGTTTCTTCTATAATATTATTATTTTATTGAATTTTAAGACATTCACCAATGAACCAATAGTCAATATTGACACTTGAAGACCATGAAAGTTAATTATAATGAACCTGTTGGGACAGAGGGAGTAGAATAATTAGCAAAGAAGCCTACCGATCATACTCAATGTTTTCTGTTGGAGATACTGATATATTATTTGCATTTTGCAGAGCCAACAGATAAGCAACTCCAACCTGAAAACAGCTTAATGTACCCAATCAATACCGCGGACAACCCAAAAGCAGTTTTCATATCTAAGCCAATCATTCGAAAAATAGTTAAAATCACAGATTGCTGGGCAAATCAAAGATATGACAGCTGAAAGCTAGACGAGTGTCCGGATGTGGATGTGTGTGCAAGCTTGAGTCATAAATTCCCTCCAAGACTTTTTAAGCAATTTTCATCAAATATCTTCCTACACAATAATATGTATTAAGATATTAGGGAGAATATCAACTAGCTTTAGGTAAAGCTTCCATGGGAATTATGACGTGGATTTAAACTTCATCTGCTTCTATGAGCCCGTGTAACACCTCATAGATCCCCCCAAAATCCCCCTCCCCGAAAAAGTTTATCTCACACAGAGTCACACACAGAGAGACAGAGAGAGAAGAGATGAACAAGCACCTGGGCAAAGGGTCAGCTCAACTTTGTGAACACTTACTCACGACTATACGGCTATATCTCCTACAACAACTAAAAAGGGTCCTTGTTCAAAATGTCCTTAATTTAATAATCATGTGCAGCAAATTCTTGTATTTTTCATGTCTCTTATTATAATCTTGTATCCAGTAAATCATCGGACAAAGAATATACCACAGTTGTCAAATAGATCAACTAAAACAATACCCATGAACACAGGACAACCATCTGACATGCCAAGAAATGGCATAGATATGATGGGTCAGCAAGATTAAATCAGATAGTTGCAGAAGTTTTCCAAAGACGGGAAAGATAATACCATTCCCTAGGTCTCCAGTAATACTACCAGCAAGTCAACAACTGAAAAACTTGTTATTGATATCAAAGTGAAATTCCACAATCGATCATTCAATCAGTCAGCACATAAAGCTCAATAAGCTTCCAACTTACAGCAGCTGAAGAGCTGAGGCCAGAGCTGTCAAGCCCCGAAGAACCGCTGATCAACCCTATAATTCCCTGAAACATACACATTTAGCTCACATTAGCCAGCTGATATTCATAGTCCACATAGCATATAATTCGCCACACCTCCACCACCCTGGCTGTTATAGTTCTATTACTACTTCAGTAATCAATAATTCAATACCATGAAGAAAGCCAAGTATAGGTATAAGAAACTCAACAGATAATCAATCCAAATCAAATAACTGGGCATTACATGAGTATAAATCAAAAAAAAAAAAAGTCACCATCGCCATATTATCATACCATTTTAAAGTTAACTCATAGTGACGTTTGGTCCATGGATAATATTATACTCCTTCCTTTTAAATCTAATCTACACACTTTGCACTTTGACACTATTCACATACTTCAACTTGGCCGTCATTCGTGGTTTATACACAAGGAAAAATATAGTCATCTCGACATAATTTTTCGAAATATCAACTTTTTATGATCTTTAGTTATTCATAATTAAATATAT
The DNA here is from genome assembly GCA_947646795.1 of Beta lomatogona. NCBI lineage: Eukaryota > Viridiplantae > Streptophyta > Magnoliopsida > Caryophyllales > Amaranthaceae > Beta > Beta lomatogona. The sequence goes on along the minus strand of CANSNZ010001402.1, from coordinate 107,034 downwards.
CAATCGACAAAGTTCTGCGTTGGCAAGCGTGAAAGTCAAACTTTATAGATTAGAAAAAAAAACACAAGTAGTATACAGGAGCAAAGTCGGGGACACACTCAAGAAAATTTTTGCAAGGATAAAAGGAAAGGGAAAAGGGTTAAGTTTTTTCGAAAAAATGAAATAATTATAATCTAAAAGGAGCACATGAGGATTGAAATGAAAGACATACAGCATGTAAAATGTAAGCCTCATGTAAACATAAAAGCTGTATCTCTAACCTGATTGAGAATGTTCCCTTTAGATTTCAGCGCATAAACAGCCCCTCTTGCATATCTTCCCCAACACCACTCTTGCAATTTCTCTGAACCATTGGCATTAATATTTTCATTTGCCTTTCCAGCCTTTTTAGGTTGGTGACTTTCATCAACTCTGGAATGTGAATCCAATAAAAGGGTAAAACATCTTGCTCACAAGGCATTATGGAATAATGAGAGTGAAGAAGATGAAAAGGTCCCCAAGATAAAAGCATATTCAATCTATATTAGACTTGTGGCTCACTCATACTCGGGCTAAATCTTTTGTTATGAAAATAATGTATTTCTTCGTTAAAAGAATTATTTGTATGAAGTGTAGTTATCAATAATACAATAATTGATCAAATAAAGTATTATGAAAAATTTAAAGAAAGATTATAATGGTTAGTAACATCAAATATTTTACTTCCTATAAAAATACAAAGACGTTTGGCATTCAAAAAAAAAAATGTCGTTCGGCTTTTATATACAACATATAATTAGATATGTTTATATGATAGAAGCATAAAGCATGGAATATGTTGGGTAAAACATATGACATGGTCTATACTGAAACTCTGTATGGAGATCACGTAAATTACTAAGTTCTATAAGGAGTCATGAGTCATGACAAAGTTTGATATGGCTCCCCTTGCAACATTTCATAATCCTCTCAAAACCACCACCACCCCCCAGGTTAAGTTTCTAGTAAATAATAAAAGAAAATAAAATTACAATGAGGGTGATTGAAAGACAAAGGAGCGACAAATTGTTATATTCTTGTTCTTACCTGAACCTTACTTCTCCTTCAAACTGTGCAGAACGCAATACCATCTGCATGAAACAAATACTCATCTATGAGACAAAGGACAAGATTGCTTGTGACAGGTGAGACAAAAGACAACATTGCTTATGTAGTGCCTATTTCCAGTCGTTTGTGACATTGTTTTATAAACCCCCACCCGAACGAACATAAAATTCATCAATACTAATGTAAACCCTTGGATTATGTCTCATGTCATGCTTATGCGGAAATATGCAAACATTTGAAACCACAATTGAAGAAAAGGACTGAAGGCAGCCCGGCAGCCCCTATGAACCATACTCCTGTATGGACCAGAATTGCAAAAGGCAAAAGAGAAAGATCACGGTAGCTACTAGATATCAATTGTGAGATTGAGGATTAGTCCACAAATTAACACAAACGCATCATTCATAATTCATGGGAACCCAAATTCATAGGAGGTTGCCCATCTAATACTACACCCAATTTAGTATCTAAACATATGGGAAAAGGAAGGTGCAGCTTCTTGCAGGTAACTTTCTCCTTCCAGGCACTCTTAAATAATCACATGGGTGTTATAAAGAATACAGAGAAAGAAAAGGATAACAGGATTGCAAGTCATCATTTTATGCAAACAGCAAAACCTAGGGCTTATATATATAGTTTCTTCCATAAGGGCCAAAGGATTACCGACATTCATTGTCCCTCAGGTCAATGCAGTGAACAGGAATACAAGCCACCTTCCAGAAGCACAGAGAATGATATGACTATAACAGAGTCGCCGAAGGCTTTGCATTGTAACCTCAAAACCTCATATGGACAACACAATTAGCCTTCCCAAATCACACACCCATGAAGAAAGCGAAAAGAAAAAGAATAAGCCTTCTCAATTCTCATTCAATATAGGACATCTCCAAACCCCTTCTAGGACATCCTGTAATTGTTAAACCGTGGATCTCCTAAGGAAACAATTACCCTAAAATGTGGGAAATAATTCCTCTATTCCTCCCTCCTTCCCACACCACCACTACCTTATTCCCTCTACTACCACCTCCACTAACCTTCATTCTTCTTAGTTTATCTCATATGACCCCTTAAGGAATTACCCCCAATCCAAGCATGCCCTTAGACTCATGGATGCATCTTACCACACGTGCAATTAAGCATCAACTACAGGAAGTCGGATGCCTCAACTAGCTGTCATGACTACCAAAAAAAGTTTTTCTCCCTGGATTACAAAAAACAGATAACATCAGAAGCGTGGAATTGTTGCCCATGCAAAATGGAGGGACAGAACAAAAACCATCAGTATTCACTCCCTTAGAGTATTGTGTGATACTTTACACTCCTTGTGTGTTAATTTATCCACAAAAGAAGAAAAGACTAGCTCCTCTGGCAGTGAAGCATTTTTCTTGAGCAATACAACAACCTAAGAAGAGAATCAGAATCTTGACACTGCCAAACTTTGACCTCAAAACTCTCTGGTTTCTAGCGTTCCATATTTCATCTTATTACTGCATCACAAAGTAATACTTCTTTATATAATCATCCATTAAGATCTAAAGTTCATCAGATCCTCATTAGCTTTCAACTAATTCTCAATCCCATAATTTTTTCACTAATTAAAGCCCGTCAAATCACTATTTGTCAGCCAAGCAATTTGGTAAATTCATGATACCAAACTGCAAACTAGGCAATTGAATTTCCTCTGCTCTTTCTTCTATCCACTCAATCTGCACTTCCAGTCTAAAAGAATTTTTTTTACGGTCTCCAATAAGTTAAACCTGATCACTCCGGAGCTCTAAGAACCAGACCCAACCCCCCCCAAGTTAAACTAAGTAGAAGTTTACATTTGTAAGAGCACAAGACATTCCAAAATATCTGACATTCTTATGAAAGTAACAGGCGACATACCTCAGGATTTCCAGAAGGAACAAATGCTAGAAGAATTCCCTTGTTTATCGTCATAGCTGAAATAGCTCCACCCTAATAAGAATATATCAATGACAGCACTAAATTCACTACATCGAAATAGCAGCATCCATTACTCAGCCATACAAAAGCAATAAGTAATCAGAAATTAGACCATTGTGTTCTTCTCAACATCGTATATGTGAATATCAATTTCATGTACACTGCTTAATACAAATGCATGATGGAGAAAAATTTTAAATTAAATAAGGTACAAGGCTACACCGCTACAAGCACTATTCCGTCCATGATTCTGAAAATACTACCGAACAGGCGAACAACAGGGATTCTTTACTCTTTAGCACAGTCAGCTAGTCATAGTTAAAATATCAGGTAAATCAGAAGCAGGAAACATAATATATACGAGTTAACGAGTAATTCTACTTCCTATTCCAACAGTATAGTCCTTTTAATAAAAAAAAGACCAAATTTGAGTTTACCTGATGATCAATGTGCGCTCCCAAAGGACAAATCCTGTATGGAGAAACAACCACCCTAACTTCCTCTGTAGTTCTTCCAGCCATTGCAGCCACTACCTTCCTTAAGTCATCCAACTGCAGGCAAAACTTTGAAGCTTAAAGTACAATAAAAAAGATTCAGTAGTCCTTAAGTCGTAAAAAAAAAACTATTCCAAAGAAAACCTTAAAAGATTGTATTGATAATAGTTCACAAAGTATTACCTAATTTGCTTAACCCCCGCAAACAACAAAAAGGGTTAAATTTGGTACATTCAAATGGTATAAATTTGGAGTAATCTAAAATCACTAGGTAGCCCATTGTGTTCATGTATCAATTACTATACTACGAATTACAATACTGACTCATTTGCATAGGTTTCTTTCCAAATATTAATAATATCTTGAGTCATCGCCAAACATTGCAAAAGTTACACTTACAAGTTAAACATGATAAAACTTGGTCTTCTCAGTGGGTAATTTAGCCAGTACTAATAGAATTCAAGACATGCGATCAAATTCAGCACCAACAAACATTGTTTAATTATCCATTATGAGTGGGTAATCTACCAAATGGCCAAATTAGTACATTCACACGTCCGTATGAAGATGCACGATGAACATGAAGCACGAAATTATGTACACAAAGACCAATACCAATGAGCATGTACCAACAAAGGTGTACATATGTTCATTTGGCTTGTTATCCATGTACATGTGTTCATTTGACTTGTAATCTATGTACATTTGGCTTGTTATCTAGCGTGTGTACCATCTAAGCTTTGTACCCAATGGGTTAATGCAGTTATCTCCAATTTACACACAATGATCCTACCCAAAAGAAATCACACAAATTAGTGATGCTTAACAGCCTAAACACTGAGGAACATCAAAAAAAGAAATGCAAAACAAAGTCAGAATCCCAATACCCTTGTAAAACAATCCATCTCATTTTGTTCAGCTACATTGAACAAATTCCAGTAAATCTTATCTATATTTTGCAGACCAAATTCTACAAAAACTAAAGCATCAAACAAAACCCCCATACCAAACTGAAATCCTAGCTACAAAACTGAACAAATGAAAGGATCATAATAAGAATTAATCAAATAAATGGCATATGAAATAAACAATTCCAGAAATCAACAACAAAAGAAACAATCTTTTGAACAAAAAGACAACATATTGGATCCTCACCTCTGTCTCCAAGGGCCATGAAAATCCACCCATATCCAAAATTGCCACAAAGAAAATAAATTTAAAAAGGAAACAATAAACCCAAAAAAAAAGAACCCAATTTTCTTCAATATACAATATCCCTTTTTTCTTTTTTTGGGTTTTCCTCCTTTTACTGCAGAGATCTAAAATACATTTATTGGAAGAAGATATAGTGTGAAAGAGAGAGATAGATTGATAATTGTAATTTTATGCGAAAATGGAAAGAGAAGAGAGTGTAAGTGAACCCGGGAAATCAGTTAAAAAGTCCATTTTTCGCTCTAATTTCCAGTGAAATGTCCAAAAGCCATAATTGTCACCTTCAATGAATCTCAATGAGCAATGGCTAAATCACCTACCTGGCTACCTGAATCTTGACACCTTATCCAACTGCTCATTTAAAAAAAAAATTATTTGGGCCCCGACGTTGCCGCGGGTGATATTTTTGTCCGAATTTGATATGCATTTTTTTTCTCATTCGTATTAAAATATAATAAGAAAACTCAACATTCAAAAGGTACAAATATAATAATGTGGGTTTTGCTAAATGCCGCCCTTCTTTTTCCTAGTAACGCCCTGTATAAATACATAAGTATTTATACTTATATACATCTCCTCACTTCCTTTCACTCTCCCACTCTTGACTCTCCCACTCTCATACTTCCTCACATTATCTCATCATCCAAGGACTTCTCCGGCCACTTTTCCGGCCAATTTTCGGTCACTCTCTCTCATCACATATTGAAGGAGGTTGTATGACATCATCACGCCGCCACTCCTCCGGCAATTTCTCCGGCAACCTTTCTGTTTACAATACGTGCAACTTTTCCGAAAATTGAAAATGTTGAAAATTGAAAATGCCAAAAAAGTGGTCAGGCGCCTATTTTAGACGCCCAAACCTTAGGTTAGGCGCCTAAAATAGGCGCCCAACCAAAGGTACAGGCGCCTAAAATAGGCGCCCAACCACAGGTGCAGACGCCTATTTTAAGCGCCTGACCACAGGTTTGGGCGCCTAGGTACTTTTTCGGCATCTTAAAGTCAATTTCTGATAAATTTTACTCTACTCTGAGATGTTCTAATAAAGCTAAATAAAATCGGCCAAAATAGAGACTGAAACAAAAAATGATTTTTCGAACCCCTAAACCAGGGCGCTTCGCCCCTGGACCCCGACTCGCTGACCGGTCAGCAAGACCCCCGTGCTAAATTTTTCGAAGCGCCATGTTTAAGACATTCTACCAGTTTCATTCGAAAAAAATTTAATTACATTAGCATTTCCCGTAATATAACGAGATGGTAAAAAAACTTGAAGTCGTTGGAAAACGTGAACTTGTCGAAATTTTTTAAAATCTCGTAGTCCATGGAACCATGCTGAGTAAACTGGTGTAATGCGTGAAAGGCGTCCATGGGTCGCCTACTCGCATGCATTTATTCATGTCACGTTACAAGTTCGTTGGACTTACTATACGCAGCTCAACATAATAAGCTTATCTCTTAATGTAGATATTCTTTGTTAAATTTTTTTAAGGTAAGGTAAAAATCGAGCAAAGTTAGGATTTCTCCGTTCGAGGGTCAATTATAACTTGTTAGATAAAATAATTGAAGATAAAACATTATTATAGTGACAATTTATATCCAATTGACTATCTAAGACAGTCCTACATTTGCAATCCAATCTACTACTTTGTTGTCTTTTCGATATATATGAAAGTGCTTCTAGCTGCTGGAGAAGAACCTTTGTATCATCAACTATGTTGACCATTTTCCATGGTGCAGACCATTTGACCAGGAGGTTGTCACCTTCAATGATAGCATAATTGGAAAAGGGGAAAAGAATATATTACTCTATCCATTCTCCATAAGTTGTTCCATTTGCACTTTTGTAGTATAAATCAACTTCACTTTGACTACCAATGGTTATTTATATTTAAAGAAAAATACTTTTATATTCATTGATCTTGTTAGATTCCTCTTGTTATATACTTTTCAAATATATATGAAGTAAATATTTCCAATTATAGACTTGCCAATTTTGTGGGTGAAATTTAAATCTCAACATGTGTGTAAAGTGAAGTGCAACAACTAAATGAAAATGAAGGGAATAGTAAATAGTTATTCATTAGATACACAATTAAAGTGTCAAAAGAGAAGAGAACACAAACACGTAATTTTGGTTAAAGTTCAATTAATATAACGTCATTTATTTTCTACATATCTTCTGCTTCATTAAAATTTTGGAATCATTTCAAATCATAGTAAGCTTTCCGGTTTTTCTTGGTTGTTTGTTACTTTGTTATAACTATCCTCGCTGTTGGTGGTCTTGCTTGGGATGATTATGATGTGAGTCGAGTTCAAATTTAGGGTTGCTCAACTCAACTTGTTCACATCTTGAGCCAATCTCGAGTTTAATTTGACCAACTCAAGTTGAGCTTTGATTGTGTTGATCTTGAGTAATTCGAGCGTCATCTCATAGTTGTAGCAATCCTAGAAGTAGATGAGTTATTATATTTAAACATATTACCTTCATTAGAACTTGATATTGTGCCTATCGAGCTTCTCACGAATTTTCGAGTCGATTTATATGTCGCTCGGTTCAACTCATCAACATCTCAAGTCAAGCTAACATATAACTATTTAAGCATACATTGCCCATTATATTTCAAAACATGCATGTCTATCTCTTGCCCGGCCAGCCGGCCTTCTAAGCTTCTAGCCAAGTAGCTTAAATTTCTTGCCTCCTGGGATCATGTGTAGTCTACCATATCCTTCCTTAGATGTTGTATATAGTCAGAAATATTACACAAATTAAATCACAATACCTAAAATCTGAGTCATGATTTATAATTAAGCATGATCGAGTTTCAAACTTACAGACCAAATGATTGTTTTCAAAATGCGCAGATCGATGTCTAACCCACTTTACACAGATCGATCCTGATATCAATGTTGGAATTAAAGCCTCAAAGTTAGCCTTAGTTGTGGAGTATTTCCTTGCTTGATTTTTCATGAAATACCCAAGTCCCACATGGAAAGAATATGAAGGTCCTACCTTGTTTATATACTATTATGTTCCTTTTAACTTTGTTGAGCAATGGGCTAGAAGAATGGCAAGCCACACACGCGCGCGCGGCGCCGGCCGGGCCGGGCTCGGGCTCGTGGCGGCGCGGCGCGGGCGTGGGGCCGTGGGCCCGCGGTCCTGTTTTATTACCAGCTTTAATTTTTGGGACTTGTTTGTTCCGTTATTTCTTTTGCGAGATTTACGCAATCAATTAGTAACGGCAAATCAATTCTTGCCGTTTTTCGCAGCCTTTCACTCCATAATTTCCTCCCGGAATTTTTCCATTGCCGTTTTTACTTGGCTCCACTACTCTATATAAATCCTCCCTCTCGGTTACGTAATATTATCATCATTATTTAGTCTTCCTCTTCACATAAAATTGTTCTTCGGGATTTCGGGCTTAGTTTGTCACTCCATCCGTCCGCTTGTGAGTGCACACAATCGGGCGGCGCTGTGCTAATCCTGGAGGGTGGTCGTCGGGAGGAAGCTTGCACTGTGCTGCGGCGAAATCACCTTTAAGGACAAAGTGGATCTCTCCACGTCACAAAGATTCTCGTTCTTAGTCTCTCCTTTCCAAGTAAGATCGTTCTAATTGTTTCTCTCGTGTTCTGTCTCCTTGTGTGCTAGTGCGAACAATCTTAAAAGGTGATTTAGTATAATTCTCTTGCTATGGCATCGCGTATGACAATTCCCGATATGTCTAAAATCGAGTCTCTTGAGGGGAAAACTATAAACGTTGGGTGTCGGGGTTAGGTTTTACCTTGAACAAATTGATGTGGCTTATGTGCTTGATGATCCCGTTATTCCTTCCGATGAGACCGAGAAACTAGCTTATGAGACTAAATTTGCTAAGGATGACGAGAACCTGTAAGGGGATGTTATTACATTATATGTCCAATGCTCTACTTGATATTTACATGACTTATAACCATGCTAAGGACATTTGGGATACCCTGGAAAAGAAATATGGTGTTGATGATGCTGGTTCCAAACGATATTGTATTAGTAAGTGGCTTAATTTCATGATAGATGATGAAAAACCTATTATCGACCAAGTTCATGACTATGAAACTATTTGCACCAATATTCTTTGCCGAGGGACTTGTTATTTGTGAGTATACCCAGGCTATTGTACTTATTGAGAAACCGCCACCTTCTTGGAAAGACTATAGGAACCAACTTATGCATAAAAAGAGAGACCTTACCCTTGAAGAACTTGTTGGCCATCTGAAAATTGAGGAAGAAAACCGTCTTAAGGACAAACCTTCCAGTCATGCTGTATTTCCTAAAGCTAATCTTGTGGAGTCCAAACACTCCAATTATGACAGGAACAAACAGAAGACAAAAGGTTTTCACAAGGGAGACAATAGTCTCAAATCTCATGGAGGTGTGCGAAATACGAGTTCAAAGGCAGCTGTCATGAGTGCGGTAAACCTGGACACAAGGCTGCAAACTGCTGGAACAAAAAGAAGAACCAAGCAAACTTGGTAGAAGCGATTGAAAACTTTGTTGCTTTGTTGTATCCGAGATCAACCTAGCCGGAGATACTGCTGAATGGATCGTGGACACGGGAGCGACGAGGCACATCTCCGCACCAACCGAGCCATGTTCAATCAATATGAAAAGTTTGGAAGGTGAAAATGTGTTCATGGGCAACTCTGCTTCAGCAAAAGTCAGCGGCAAAGGGAAGATTACTCTCAAACTCACTTCTGGAAAATTGCTTACTCTTACAAATGTACTTCATGTTCCTGAAATGCGTAGAAATCTAATTTCTGGAAGTTTGTTAATTAGGGCTGGTTTGAGGTTGTCTTTTGATTCTGATAGACTTGTCATCACCCATAATGGGGAATTTGTGGGGAAGGGATATTGTAATGGGGGGCTTTTTGCTGTTGATGCTACTGTTGAACTCATGAATAAATCTGCTTCCACTTCTTCTGTTTATATTGCTGAGTCTATTGATTTATGGCATTCTAGATTAGGTCATGTGAATGCAGCCTCCATAAAACGGCTAAAACACTTGAATTTGATACCCAGTTTCTCCAATTCTGATTTGCCTAAATGTGAAATTTGTGTTGAAGCTAAATTTGCTAGGAAGCCTTTTAAATCAAGTTGATAGGAAATCTGAACTTCTTGAACTAATTCATTCGGACTTAGGAGACTTTAAGAACCATGAAAGTCGAGGGGGAAGAAGTATTACATAACCTTTGTAGATGACTTTTCCCGTTACACCGTAGTATACCTTCTGAAATCTAAGGATGAAGCAGAGGGAATGTTCTTAAAGTACAAAGCTGAGGTTGAAAACCAATTGGATAGGAAAATTAAGAGACTTAGAAGTGATAGGGGAGGAGAATATGATCCCACTTCCCTTAAGACCTTTTGTGAACAAAATGGGATTATTCATGAGTTGACTGCCCCTTATACCCCCGAACAAAACGGTATAGCTGAAAGGAAGAATAGAACCCTTAAGAACATGATGAATGCTATGTTGATTAGTTCTGGACTTCCTGATAACATGTGGGGAGAGGCAATTTTATCTGCTTGTCATGTCTTGAACCGTGTGCCTCATAAGAAGTTAGACAAAACCCCATATGAGATGTGGAAAGGCCATATACCTAACCTCAAATACCTGAAAGTGTGGGGGTGTCTTGCTAAAGTTGCAATACCTTCTTTTAAAAGGGACAAAATAGGACCAAAGACTTGTGATTCGATTTTCATTGGTTATGCTTTTCATAGTGCTGCTTATCGCTTTCTTATTAAGGATGCTAGAGGTTCTTATGCTTGTGGTTCTATTGTTGAATCAAGAGATGCTGAATTCTTTGAACATGTGTTTCCTCTGAAATGTTCCTCTACTGCTTCAAGTTTTTCTTCTGCTGATCATGCTTTGTCTGTGCCTAGTCCTCTTGTGGATCTGTACCGTAGTAGAAGAAGAACCTAGGAGGAGTAAAAGACCTAGGAAAGATAACAGTTTTGGCTCTGATTTTGTCACCTCCTTCCTTACTGAAAGTTGTGTCTTAAATGAGAGTCTAGTGTCTATTTTTATCTTAGAAGAAGACCCTAAGACCTATGACGAGGCTATGAAATCTGTTGATGCTGTTTTTTGGAAAGAGGCCATAGATAGTGAGCTAGAGTCCATCATGAGTAACAACACTTGGGAATTAGCAGACCTTCCTAGGGGTTGTAAGCCCATCTCTAGCAAATGGATCTTTAAAAAGAAGTTAAAGCCTGATGGTTCAATAGACAAGTATAAGGCAAGATTAGTTGTGAGAGGTTTCACTCAAAAGGAGGGAATTGACTATTTTGACACCTATTCCCCAGTTACTAAGATTGCTACCATTAGGACTCTGATTGCCTTAGCTGCTTTACATGGCCTTGTAGTGCATCAAATGGATGTTAAGACTGCTTTCCTAAATGGTGACCTTGAGGAAGAAATCTATATGGATCAACCTGAAGGGTGTGTAGTTTCGGGTCAAGAGCACAAGGTGTGTAAGCTAGTAAAATCCCTTTATGGTTTAAAGCAAGCCCCTAAACAATGGTACCAAAAGTTTGATATCACCATAGCCAGTTTTGGGTTTCTTGTAAATGAGAGCGATACCTGTGTTTATTCTAAAAATGACTCTCGAGGTTGTGTGATCATCTGTTTATATGTTGATGATATGTTGATTTTTGGGACTAGCTTAGATCTTGTGAATGAAGTGAAAGAATTCTTGAGTACTAAGTTTGAAATGAAAGATATGGGTGAGGCTGACCTTATTTTGGGAGTTAAAATTTCTAGGTCTCCTCATGGTTTCGATTTTGAGTCGGGCTCATTATGTGGAAAAGGTACTTAGGAAGTTCAACTCTTTTGATGTTGATCCAGTCAGGACTCCTTATGACTCTAGTATCCACTTGGTGAAAAATAAGGGAGATCCTGTGGGCCAATCTGAGTATGCTAAAGTAATTGGTAGCATTATGTATTTGATGAACTGCACCAGACCTGATGTTGCATATGCTATTAGTAGACTTAGTAGGTACACTCATAATCCTAGCAAGGATCATTGGGGTGCTTTGCGTCGTTTGCTTAGATACCTTAGAGGAACCATGGATTGGGGCATTCACTTTTCTTCTTCACCTGCTGTTTTAGAAGGTTATTGTGATGCTAATTGGGTATCTGGAAATGATGAGATTAATTCTACTAGTGGTTTTGTTTTTACCTTGGGTGGTGGTGCTATTTCTTGGAAATCTTGTAAACAATCTTGTCTTGCTATGTCAACAATGGAATCTGAATTTGTTGCACTTGAGTTGGCAGGGAAATGAGGCGGAATGGCTTAGAAACTTGTTGAATGACGTTCCATTGTGGGGAAACTCTGCTCCTTCGGTTACCTGCATTGCGACTCCCAGGCTGCTATTGCAGTGGCAAAGAAAATGTCTACAATGGAAAGAAAAGACACATTCGTCTCAGACACAAGGTTGTAAAAGATTTGATAAGCAGTGGAGTGATATCACTGGACTATGTGAAGTCCGAAAAGAATTTAGCGGATCCGTTTACTAAAGGCCTTTCTAGAAATGTAATTGTGGATGCATCCAGAGGGATGGGATTGAGACCCATTTGAAATGTAATAATGAATCCCTACTCTATGCAAATAGAGTTCAAAGGGCAACATTAGTAATAAAGGCACTTGTTTATTTCTATCCCTCTTATGAAAATTGTGTTGAAAAGTGCTTACCACTAGTGATTGAGGATGAGCAAAGGGCTCTTAATGAACCCATATCCACGGATGTGTGGTGGTGTGTGGTGGTACACACTTGATGGGATTCACCTACTTAGATGTGGAAGTGGGGCCGCTTCCTATGAGAAAATGTGGGTCATTTCTCTAGAGCATCTATGAGTATCCAGGTAGGCGTATGGCCGTATAGGCGCCACATTGATCGCGGAGTGACTACTTCCTTAAAGATAGATGTGTGTTTTAGATAAAGGTTTCAAGTTCTCTTAAGTTCAAGATGAACATCACTTAATTGAACAAGATTCCCAAATCCGATTCACTAAGTGTTAATTCAAGTCGTAAGACATTAACACTAATGCATCACTTCTTTTTCAAGCCCGAAATTTTTATTCTTCTTTTCTTCTTCTAACTTTGATTCTTGTGGGGGATTGTTGGAATTAAAGCCTCAAAGTTAGCCTTAGTTGTGGAGTATTTCCTTGCTTGATTTTTCATGAAATACCCAAGTCCCACATGGAAAGAATATGAAGGTCCTACCTTGTTTATATACTATTATGTTCCTTTTAACTTTGTTGAGCAATGGGCTAGAAGAATGGCAAGCCACACACGCGCGCGCCGGCCGGCCGCCGGGCTCGGGCTCGTGGCGGCGCGGCGCGGGCGCGGGCGTGGGCTCGCGGTCCTGTTTTATTACCAGCTTTAATTTTTGGGACTTGTTTGTTCCGTTATTTCTTTTGCGAGATTTACGCAATCAATTAGTAACGGCAAATCAATTCTTGCCGTTTTTCGCAGCTTTCACTCCATAATTTCCTCCCAGAATTTTTCCATTGCCGTTTTTACTTGGCTCCACTACTCTATATAAATCCTCCCTCTGGTTACAGAATATTATCATCATTATTTAGTCTTCCTCTTCACATAAAATTGTTCTTCAAGTATTTCGGGCTTAGTTTGTCACTCCATCCGTCCGCTTGTGAGTGCACACAATCGGGCGCGCTGTGCTAATCCCGGGAGGGTGGTCGTCGGGAGGAAGCTTGCACTCTTTGCCGGCGAAATCACCTTTAAGGACAAGTGGATCTCTCCACGTCACAAAGATTCTCGTTTCTTAGTCTCTCCTTTCCAAGTAAGATCGTTCTAATTGTTTCTCTGTGTTCTGTCTCCTTGTGTGCTAGTGCGAACAATCAAAGAACTAGTGTAGTGTTTGAACTCCACCTCTACAACTCCAAAAACATACCAAGTAGATTTAAAGATAAGTACTAAATAAAAAGGCAAACAGATTACAAGCTAGAAACCGATGCTAACCCACTTTACTGAAACTTCAAAGGGAAATTCCCACTGATAACCCTGTACTATGGAACATTTACAATGGTAAACAGTTTTTTTTTTCAGTTTCAAAAATAACCCTATACTTAGTAATATTATACAAAAGTGTACTCTGATAATATTTCTTCTGGTGGTAGGCAGAGTATCTGAAATTGCTATACCTTGTCCTGATTTTCCCACAAAACTTGACACTAACATTATCAGAAGTTGTGATGGGCTTTAATGTGAATCCCAATTCAGCTTCTATTGCGTCACCAAAGATGGTGTAATGAACAGCTGCAAGCCCATGTTTTCCACGTATGATCGAACAAAGGCGCACATTCAAAAATCGATCAATGGTGCTGGAATCGTAGGCTACACAACCTCTGCTAATTTCACGACCCTGAATATCCTTCAAGTCAAGATTAAAACCAACAAAATCATCCTTGCAACTAGAGCTGTTTACGGACAGGACGACCCACTAATCCCGCCCAACCCGGCCCGCTAACGTTGCTGGCTTGGACAACAAACTTTGAAAAAAAATTCTAAATGGACGGGCCAAGCCCGGCCCGCTAATATTAATGGGCAGATATGAACAACCTCAAATATACAGTGGGCAAGCCCGCCCGGCCCGTTTATCATAATATCTATTATCTATTAAATATAATTTTTTATCTAACTAATTTAGTGTTGATTTATCTTTTGGAATATATAGTTTATTTGCACTAATATAGCTTTGGTAACACATAATTGTCTTTATTCTTACCTTTACTAACTTAATTTCTTAATAATTTGTCGTCCTCTGACATTTTTGTTACGAATATTTTTAACTTTATCTTTATCTTACGTTGTGATTATCAACTTTTTTTCTATTTTAACCGAAATTATGTTTTAATCTATAAATATTAAAGAAAATTAACTAGAGTATTTGGAAAAAATAAAAGTATTAATAGGCCCGCGGGTAAGCCCGCCCGTTTATTAGGGCGGGTCATGGACAAGTAGTTAAGCTCGCATAAAAGGGCTTGGACTAGACATATTAGGCCCGTTGGACACATTTTTTTTGGTTAGGTCCGGCCCGCAACCCGCCAAGCCCGCAAATGATCACCTCTACTTGCAACATCGACTAGGGCCTACTAGTCTTAGAGTACCATTAGAATGTGAAATGATGTCATAATCCAAGACTGATCTTCTGTCAAATATAACATACTCGTTATCATCATCAAAAGCTAATATTTTGCCATTGAGGTGCAGAGGAGAATCATCACCGCCATAGGAACAGATAGAGATTGAAAATATCTCCATACATGGAACGCTGTTACCGACAGCAGACACGTACCTGAATAATCAAAAGCTAAGTTAGTTCTACATTAAACTCCAATCATAAAGCTAAAATAATTAAACTATTAATTGATTATTTAATTTTTAATACCTTGGGGGACTGTGTGCGATAGCGCACGGGCCAACAACTAGTGAAAATAAAATGTCTCTATTCCCATTAAAATAATACTTCCTTCGTTCCAAATTAAACGCAACAATTTGGACGGCACGGACTCCTAGTTGATTTTTCTTAAGGAGTGATTAGAAAAAGGGAGGGGCATGTGATTAATTTTAAGTGGAGAGAGAAAGTGGGCCCAAAAAAAAATTGGGGGGAATTACTGCTGTTTTGGGGGAGGGAAATCAGTTGGGACCCACTAAACAAATTGCCACCAAATACATTTTGCCTCCAAAATTAAGTCAGTACGTGACTTTCATTTGGCAGCAAAAAATCAAATTCAAACCTGCATTACATTGCAAACAACCCCATCATATTTCAAAGTTTCAAAAGCCCTTCAACATTTCTCTTTCTACTCCTACATCTTCCACAGTCTTTAATTGTTGGCAAAAAATTTACACAGATGAAGCACGCTTTCACACACTGCACCATAGAGCTTAGTTAAATTTACAACTCCTAACAGATTAATTTACCCAGCCAAAAAAAACCCAGCATATATTACTGCTTCATCATGTTTGTATGATAAGTCACCATGGATAATGTTGAAGGGGGTGATGAAGGTTTACGGTTAGCGAGAGAGGCGGATGTGGGAACATCTACTCCTGCAAGAAGACATTGACAATGAAGAAGATGAGATGGCGAGAAGAAGAAGAAAATATTCGAGAGGATCATAACAAGTAACAAACCAAATTTGACTCTTTACACAAAGAAGGCTCATTGTTGACAACTTACTTACAATTCAAGTTGATGGGAAACTTCCATGGGGGTTTCAAACAAAGTTAGCAAGACAAGTTGGTGTACACAAATGCACTATTTCAAGAATATACAAAGATGCAATGAAACAGAGAGAGCAAGGTAATGCAATAGATGTGAGGGCAAAGAGGTTTGGAAAATGTGGGGGAAACCCGGGGAATATTCGATGCATTTTTGCGATCGGTCCCCCTTACATCGAGAGAACCACAATAAGGTCCTTCGCGGGGGCACTCAAACTTAGCCATATTACTGTTTATAGGCAGCTGAAAAAGGGTAGGTTAAGGTCACATACTTCAAGTAACCACCCTAAGGTCACAGAGGAACACAAGTTGTCTAGAATGAAGTGGGTTCCCGTCCAATCTTCTTCCAGCTACACCAACAACAAATCCCACTTTTGTTGACATGCAAAATGTTATTCACATAGATGAGAAATGGTTTTACTTGAACCCCTGAGATGAGGAGGTTCTATCTACTACCTTTTGAAGATGACCCTTATAGGTGTTGTCAATCAAGGAGGTATCCACTAAAAATCATGTTCATGGGTGTCATAGGAAGGCCAATGTATGATAGCAATGGCATAGAAATACATGATGGCAAATATGGGATTTTCCCTTTTGTACATTATGTGGCAAAGAAAGAAAAGAAGCAAATAGGGAAGCGAGACACTATTGAAACAAAGGCAAGAGATTCGGTTACACAACAAGTCATTATTAGAATGATCATTGACAATGTCATACCGGCCATTATCGGCAAATGGCCTTCTCATCTACCAAAGAACGTAATCATCCAGCAAGATAATGCAAGACCCCACATATCAAATGATGATATGGAATTGAGAGGCAAAGAACAAAGGATGGGTTCAATATTAAGCCGGTCAATCAACCCCCCAATCCCCCGATCCGAACCCGTTGGATTTGTGGTCTCGCTTAGGGCTGTGCAATCTATTCAACATCAAGCATTTCCACGGAATTTAGATGATTTAATCACTAGGGTCCAAGATGCATATGATTTCTTTGACACAAAGAAGATTAAATTTACTTAGTTACAACTTCAATATGTCATGACTGAGATTTTAAAGGTTAAGGGAGGTAACAACTATAAGAACCCACATCATGGGAAGGCACATATGGAAAGGATTGGAATGCTACCGAAAAATGTAGAAGTTGACCGAGTCGGTTGTTGATGAAGCAATTGAGTATTTAAATGCAATATTGGTGCCTGTTTGAGAACCAATCCAAGACTTACATGATGAAGTGAGTGTTGATGAAGATTAGGTAACTTAGCAAAGTGTAGGGAATGATATTTTGGCCATTTTGGAATGCAATTAGTGATGACTGCTACACATAACCATTCTAGTTATTGGTAAGTATGACTCATAATGCAAACTTTTGTTTAGATGTTGTTTGAGATGGGTGCATTGTGATTAGGTGTTTTGTTTAAGGTTTGGTTATGTGTGTTTTGTGTATATATACTAAGTACAGATGGGGCAGTCATGTAACTTACTAGTGCATTCATGTATATATAAGTGGTTAATGTGAATGGGTAATGTTATGCACATGTATCTCTAATGGTTTACAACCCAAGTGTACTTATTTAAGACATGAAGTGTAGTTATGACATTGACAAGTTTATTATGCACATGTTCATTTTATTTAGGACTCATGCAAATGAACCCTCAAACTATATGAACCACAATCTACAAACAACAACAGAGCACCATCCACCAGCACAACATCACAAACAAAAATCAAACATTTCCACTAAATCATTCGAACAATATAAAGGAAACATCATTAACATTATTATGCACATTGCTCATCTTATTTAGCGTTCGTGCAAATCAACCCTAAAACTATCAACCACAGTCCACAAACAACAACAAAGCACCATCCACTAAGCCAACATCACACACAAAATCAACCAATTCCAGTAAACCACACCACAAACTAAATGAAACAAAGACACGCTTTAACAATCCACAAAATCATTCAAGCATCACAGACTTTAACAAACCACCATAATAAATCAAAGAACACAAGCTCTTGTTCCAATCAAAGAACACAAACTGTTGTTACAATCAAAGAACTCAAGCTGAACAACAATCAAAGAACACAATAAAGGTTCATCAATAAAGGTTCACAAGCACAAACTTTATTGGTTCTTTGTTTATAAGTTGATTGGAATCAAAGAACAACAATCAAAGAACACAATCAAAGAGCATAAACTGTTGCAAGCAGAAACAACAACAAAGCACCACAAACAACAGCATTTAAAAAAAATAAAGGTTCAATCTGTGATGAACAATACCTGAAGAACTCTAATGAGTTCCTTTGCGCATCAAAAGGAACGCATGTTCATCCGAATCCATCACTTCATCGTCTTCAAGGTACGGACTCATAGGGATATCCGGGTCATCGTCCTCTAACTTGACATCTAACCCCTCATAGACCTTGAAAAGCTTTAGATTCCCATCATCATCTTCAAAAAACATGTCAAATTCGTTACCCCAATCTTCATCAGATTCAACCTGAATTGGAAGCCCCTCATCTTCCTCAGACGAACCCTCAACCAGAATCTTCTCTTTCCCCTTATTCACATTCGAAATTACCGAAGCCTTCCCTTTACCCTTTCGATGTTTCTTCACATCAAAAGCCGGTAAACCACAAACAATAGGTGGATTTGCGTATTTATTATCAACCACATTATCTCTTTCCTCTAAATCCACAATTTTCGCACCTCTTGCTCTAGATCTAAGAAGGTAAACCCTAGATCTACTATTTGTTGAAGGAGACTTACCAAGAGGGGGTTGAAGTCCAATTTCTTCGTGGCTCTTCTTATCTCATCCGATTTTTCGGCCCTTCCCATGACCGGTTTCTAAAGCTTTCAGAGATTTATCGCTCAAACACTTCGCGGCTTCACCGGAATAGTACAATTTCCATGCGTAGAGGCTGCCATCTTCAATGGAATTAGCCAAATCACGACATATAACCATTTCTTCCTTCGATTTCGCATCAAACGCAGCATCATTGAGAGGTTGAGTGATATTCATGGTGGATGTTGGATGAACAGAGGGAAGAAGATGAAGAGAGGGAAGAAAAAGAAGAGAGAGAAGAAGAACACAAGAAAAACGCGTATAAACTGATGTTAGGGGCCAAGTTTTAGGGTTCATATTTTCAGTAGCAATAAATGAAGAACAGTTCATTTAATCTGTTTTGGGTAGTTAGGTGGGGGGTGGATTGTTATTTTTGGTGGGAATCATTAAGTTAATTGGCACCAATCTTATGTTTTTAATCTCTAACTTTAGTATAGATTAATTGGCTTAAATCAGTTTTTGTTAGGTTCATTAAGGGTATTTTTGTAAATTCACACTAAAAAACTTTGCCAAAAATAGAAAACAGGGAATTGTTGCATTTAATATGAAATTGCCATTTTAGGAAACTGTTGCGTTTAATTTGGAACGGAGGAAGTACAAAGTGGGGGGTGGTATTAAGGATTGGGGATTGAAAAATGGGTAAAATGACAATATTGCCATTAATGATAAAGAATGAGAGAAAAAGTTAGTAAGGGTATTTAGGTAATTTTATTATTTATTCCCTATAAATTCCTATTTACAACCAAACAAGGTAATTGACATATTTTTATGAATTTCCAACAAAAAATTCCCAATCCCATTTCCATCCTTTAATCCCCCAATTCCCATTCACACATACTAAACGTCCCCATAGAGTATTAAAAAACAAGGAAGGGACTAGGAAGTATATTAGAGATGGCCACTAGTGCGGGCCGGGCGGGCCAGTCTGTGGGCCCTAGCGGGACGACCTGAGTTTTCAGGGCCCAGGACCGGACCGTGAATTCTGAAATTCACGATTTGGGAGGGCTGGTCCACGGGTTGAAAAATCTTGGCCCACATCGGTCTGTTACCGGTTTTCATGGTTCGGGGAGCGGTTCTGGTGGTTCGTGGGCCTAGCGGGCTGGACCAGGCTGGCGGTCCGGCATGAGAATTTTTTTTTTTTCAAAGTTATTGAATCATTGAAATTATTCATTATTATTACATAAAGCCTTTAAAACTAATTAAAAAATTTATATAATTATTAATATTAATGAATAATTTCATTATTTTTGAATTTGATTGAATTATAATATATGCAATTTGATTAAATATATACATAATTTGGTTGAATAATTACTTGGACTGGGCTTGTCCCGTTTATGGGCCGGGCTGGACCGATTTCGTGGACCGGACTGAAGTGTTTTAATAGTGGGCTTTCGTGGGTTAAGCTCCAAAAATTCGGCCCACGATCCACCCACCAATTTCACGGTTCGATGCGGGCTCAACTCACACATCCCACGACGTGGGCTGTGCTGGATTGGTCCGCACTGTTGCCCATATTATCTGGCACTATGAGGCATGTTCCCTAGGCTTGGATTCTCTTGTTTAGAAATGTGCCCAAATCCCAGACAAACCTTAGGATTTTCTCATTTGTTGAGATTGCGATCAATGAAAAGTAGTACTCTAATTCTCTCCTCCATTGAAGCAGGTAAATTTTTTTTTTTTTTGGTTTTGTAATCATCGAATATCAATTTCACAATCTAGGGTTTAATTTCCCTCTATCGCTAATTTAATTGGAAGTATATAGTATAGTATAGTCAAATTAGGGTCCCGTTCTTCTAACTTCTAAGGTGGATTATTGAATTATTCATCGATTAATGAGGGATGTTGTTGCCAGAATCTTGCTATATGCAATTTAAGTTGTTGTTGTTGTTCTTCTGCGAGAGGATTTTTTAAAGTTTTCAAGGCTTCAATCTATAGTATTGCTGTGTTTGATTTGTTAAGCATAATTTTCAGCAGGTAATTAAGTTTAGTTTAATTATACTCTTTGATTTATATTTTATATTATTATTAACCTAGATTAACAAGCAGGGGTCTTTTGTTTTCAGGGCAAGTCTATGGATTTGAGCTTTAAACCATGTACTTCTACTAAATCTATAGTATATCATAGTATTGCTGCGTTTGATTTGTTAAGCATAATTTTCAGCAGGTAATTAAGTTTAGTTTAATTATACTCTTTGATTTATATTTTATATTATTGTTAACCTAGATTAACAAGCAGGGGTCTTTTGTTTTCAGGGCAAGTCTATGGATTTGAGCTTTAAACCATGTACTTCTACTAGTAATATTAGTACTACTACTGCTGGATGTTTATTGGATGTGCGAAATCGTGGTGGTAGCCTACGTTTAGATAGGCTCACCAGTTTGCCTATCGAATTGTTGATTCGAATACTTTCTTTGCTTCCTACCAAGGATGCTGCTGCTACTTGCCTGTTGTCTAAGAGGATGAGGCATGTTTTCCCTTGGATTACAACCCTCGACTTCAATGATTCATCTATATCTTATTGTTTGTCACATCCATCTCGAGTCGAACGTTTCCCCTATTATGTCACCTTTGTGGATACTGTTCTCCAAGAATACCAGTCCCAGTATCTCACCAGGTTTAGACTTCAAGTTGGTCGGGAGTCACGGCCCAAAGACTTTTGTTTGCATAGCAAAAAAAATAATAATAATAGGTTTTGTAAAAAAGGTTGTTTCCCTCATCTGAATTCTTCCCAAATATATGCCTGGATCTCTTTTCCATTAACTCGTGGCCTCACGGAGCTTGACCTCCATATTCACGTGAGGGAAAAAGGTGGTAGTCAGCTTCCCCCAGCCATTTTTATGTGCGAAACATTGGAGTTGCTGAAGCTTGATGTCAATCTTGGTCTTGATCTAGTTTCCACCATGCCATCCTTTTGTCTTCCAAACTTAAAACTACTACACCTCAGTGCGTCTTTCATTTCTGGGGATGGCTTTGTGACAAGACTAGTTTCATGCTGCCCTTTACTTGAAGACCTCGCCATGGAAGCTGGTTTCAACCATGTCCATTTCACAAATATCTCTTCTTCTTCTCTTCGGAGATTAAGTTTAAAAATGGACTATTATCATGATGAGTATGATAACCCTGACATTATGCTTTTTGATACTCCTAATTTGGAGTATCTTTACTACTTTGATAATTTGGCATTACACTATGCTGTCTCAAAGATGGACTCTCTTGTGAAAGCAATAATCGACATTGGGAATAATCTAATGAATGAAGAACCTGAAGCTTCTTTTCAGCAATTACTTAACATCATTAGATCCTTGTCTAATGTTCAGCATTTAGCTTTGAAAGCCTCGTGCACAGAGGTTTGTTTCAATTTCTACTCTTGCTTTCCCTTACAAAAATATAATAAAAAAAACCTAGTGTTTATCTTTGTATCATGAAATGTGAAAATGACTGACTGTTTGTTAAACTCTGTTTGAAGGATTTAAACTATGTCGAGTTAGAGGATCAGCTGCCGGTGTTTCGTAATTTGAAATATGTAGAGCTGGATTGTTATGTATCTACCTATTGGGATAAAGTGTTGTTGGCATTTCTGAATCATTCCCCAATCTTAGAAACACTTGTGTTTCCAACGGTTAGTGTGGTCTCTTGATCTCATCGGTATTGATTTACGTACTACTACGTGTAATGAATTTATTAATTTGGGCAATGGTGTAACAGTGCTACTTTGATTGTCTTCTCCTTTGCAGGGTCTGGTTAGTGAAGTAGTTGAAACAAATCTTGAATTATATGGAAGAAACCCACTGGAGTTGGAACACAAATTTTGCATAACAGCTCTAGCAATAATTCCTTTGTGTTGCAGGTTTCATCTCAAAAGAATTGTGGTTGAGCAATTCATTGGGGCAGAAAGAGAAATAGACTTGATCAAGTTTCTGCTGAAACATGCATTAGTTTTGGAGGAACTGGTCATAGTCCCAAAAACGGGGCATTCAATTGCGGAACTAATGACTTTCAAGAGCACATTGCAGAATTTACCAAGGGCCTCAGTCACCTGTTCAATTCAATTTGAGGAGAAGACAACTTGCGCTTATGGTCTGTAACTTTTGATCATAGTGGTTCGTCTGCAACTTATTATCATCTATCTATTTGCATCTATTATCACCTAATAAATTATCTTGAAGCACATTCTGTGACATGGATTATACACTTCAGGAGAACCTTGTATGCCTCTGCCTCTGCCTCTGCCTCAACAAGTGGTATCCTAAGCTTGCGACTTCTTACATACAGAGGGCGGGGAGTATGTCCATTATACAACCGGTTGTACCATGCTTATGGTAGAACGACATTCATCTTTTGCTTATTTTATCATTTGAAGGTTCCCTTGAAATGAATAATGAGCAAAAAAATGAACTTGATTGTACTATACAACCGGTTGTATAATAGAAATTCCAGACTGGAGGTGTCTTTGATTTCTAAGTTGAAAAAATTTGTTGCTTGGTTGGTCGAAAATGGGTTATAACTGGAGATATACGGGTGGTGAAGCTCAAGGAAGGTAGGACTTTCTATTTCTACTTTCAAAAAAGGGACTGCATTGACTTTCTTAACATTCAAACAGCTAATACATCATACTTGGTACATGTATATCTGCCAAATGAAATACCTGTCTCGTATCTTTGGTTTTTGTTATACTCCCTCCGTCCCATAATATAGTGCCTACTTCATTTTTGGTGGGTCAAACTTTAAAATCTTTGACCGAATATTCTCATTTGTATATTTAAAAAAACATATTCATGTGGGATCTTGTTAGATTAGTCTTAATGTGTAGTTTCATAATATCAACTTTTTATATTTTTTATTAATACGTAATCAAGATATTAAAGGTCAAAAGTTACGTCTTGGAGATCAGTAAAAAAAAACAAAGACTATATTATGGGACGGATGGAGTAGTAAATAAGAAGATCAATAAAGACCAGATGGAGTATTTATTTTAATTAGCTGTGGCACGGCGCGCAATGCCCTTAGTACCCCACTACCCCAAGATACGTAATTATTAAAGTTCAATGTTATGTGCAACATTTATTGTTAGTTTCAATTTCTCTAATCAATATTAACTACTCCTTCTGTTTCTTTTTAATCTACACACTTTCACTTTTTGCGCTTGTCGAGACAAAACTTTAAAGGTAAATATCTCCAATTATATATTTGAAAATTATAGAAAGTGAGTATTTTGAAAGTACATGTTGAGACGGATCCAACGAGACACTATATGACTATATTTTTTCTTACATATAAATCACCCCAATAACAGTCAAAGACAACTGTGTGAATAATGTCACTGGTCAAACGGAGGTAGTACTACATAAAACGTTATACGATCAAGGCTCTGAATGCGTAAAACAAGTATAGAATTAACAAGCCATTAATAATTCTATAATACAAATTTGTATTCTTCATTGAGCTATTCTAAAGAGTACAGAATCCATAGAAGTAAACTACAAACCACAACTTAACAAGCTGGTAGAGCTAATGTTTTTTTGATGCCTTAGTTTGTATTGTACCTTGATAATTAAAAGAATGCATATATATAGAAATTATTTTTTGATCCATATGAGCCACAAAGCAAGATGTTAGGGATTTGAACCTGCGACCTATCGTTCTACCTACAGTATGGCCAAGACATCCTTGGTATATATATAGAAATTATGATAATGGTTACAACTATTGATGAATTTACATCGCCCTGAGTTGATATGCCAATATTGGCAATATACCATGAAATGATGGATCAAACAACCAACATGCGAAAAACTATTGGATGTCAGTTCTAAATTTCTAATGCTGCAATACATGTCACTCTTAGTGGATATTTTCTATCAATGGAGACTATCAGTTTGGTACTCCGTATCATACTTGAGCATTCAGTGGCCAATGCCAATGAATCATTAATCTGGACAACAGTGCTATAAATCTGTTAAAAGGGTTCCGTGCTCACAAATTTATTATAGTCTTCTTACCATTTTTCACGACCGACCCTTTGGAACTAACTCTTTACTTTATTTTTCCTTTAAATTAAAATAAAAAAGCAATAAATGTTCATTGGAATGGTGTAAAATTTAAAAGATTTGTAGGGGTATTTTGGAAACTTTATGTAGAAATGAAGGATAATTTAGTCCAAATAAATTGATAAAAAAGAAAATAGGCACAATATTTTGGGACACCCAAAAAGAAATGTGAGCACTATATTATGGGACGGAGGAAGTAGCTAATACCCGACCCGTGTTTTTCAAATTGATACTCTATGCAATCCACATTCAGAATATGTATGAAGAACCAATTTTAGACAGAAAGACCAGTACTAGCAGAAGCCCCTTAATATACAAAAATAAAGATGAAGGGAAAAGTGGCTGAAATAACTACTATCTATTTCCCTAAGGACTTGTGTGGCTTTTGCTTGAAACAAGTTCCAGTCCAAACAAAAATATATTCCAAGGCCTAATGTGGCTTCAAGGCTATGAGATTTTCTCATTCAACTAACAGATATACTGCAAGATATTCAGACACAAGGGTGAATGAAATTATTACTTCTTCTCTATCTCCAGATAAAATCAACCAATTAAGCATAATGTGAGCAATACCTGTTTCATAAGAGTTAATTAATGAATTAATGATGCTTAGAAGTCGGGGCCTTACAGTTACAGTAAGCACACCCAGTAGAGGGGAGACTCCTACCTCTATCAAAAATACAACCAATCCATGTAAGGAGGAAATCAAAGACTCCTTGGAATGTCCTTTTTGTTTTCACAATATGGGCCATATGGAAATGAAGAAACGCTTGGATTTTTAAAAAAGAAAACATTCCTTTTGCTAAATGTGTTAAAGAGGCAACTTGGGCTGCTCAAGAATGGTTCTGTACCAAACCAGACATGACTCTTCCTGAAGGAACATATAGATGCATATAGCGGAATTTCAGGAAACAAATTTCCTAATATCTATCACAAGATCGCATGCATAACATAAACATGAATCATATTATAAGGGAAAAGAATGTACAACCTTTGTAGCGTGTTTTCCACCGGATTGCAAGTGCTAGAGATCAAAGAACAGCAATTGATGTCCCTCTACTTAGTCCACGAGCACCAATTGATTCCCACGTTTGCTAGAACGGAAGAGGATGAACAGATTTCACTCTCTTACTTTTTAGGGAGGGTGGCCGGATTTTCCAAAGGGAACAATAGGGTTTTTTCTCTCTCTTTTCAGTTTGAATGTTACTGTCAAAAAGAACGTTCTATTCCTCTCTCCTATCATAACCTTTTATAATAGTAGGAGAAGAAAATAAGAGAGAGACCTAACCTAACCCTAATTTCTCCTATTGGCCGGTTTCCTTACTTCAATTAGATACTACAATGTGTGACCTTATAGGATTAGGTTAACTTAGTTGTAGGTACAATCAATATTGTTCTACTAACCAACATTTATTCTCTAGCAAGTAAATGTGATTACTAAACTAACGTAATTAATTATCTCTATAATAATTCCTTTTATATTTAGTAATTGCTGGGATGTCTAAGGACATATTCCTTCACTTCCTCCCTCCAAAACCGAAAGCAAATATCCATGGTTACCCCCCGACTGATTTTCTAAAGATTAGTGTGGATGCTTCTTTTGTTGCTAGTAATTATGAAACAGGTATTGTGGAGTTTGCAGGAACGAGGAGGGAAGATGGGTACAAGGGTTCAAAATTAAAACGCATCTCCCGAATGCCTATGATGCAGAACTTACGTCCATTAAAGAAGGGTTAAACTGGGCAATAGCAAATAATTGGAACAAATTCATCTTAATCTCAGATTGCAAGAAAGCAGTTGATGTAATCAATTCGCATGACCAAAACCGAGACCATCTAACCCATGTAATCAATGACTACAGGACATCTTTAGGCCTAAGAAGAGAAGCTTCCCTTAAGTTTGAAGAGAGAGGAGCAAACATGGTAGTAGACCAACTAGCAAAAGAAGCAAGGAAAGAACCAAGATGCAGTTTTCAATTAGAAAACATTATGATCCCCTCTCCTGTTTGTAATAGCATTATTAATGATGAGCTGAACTTTCTATGCTCTCGGTCTCCCCAAGAGGAGAGTACTACCTTCACTGGAAACTTGGGGTTAACACCCAGAACTTGTTAATTTAATTGCAACTTTCTTAAAAAAAAAAAAAAAAAAAAGAGGAGTTTATAAAGGAAAAGAAATGTGTGATGGCACAAGACGAAACCTTTATACAAAAGCTATGCGTCATATATAGAAGAAAGGTGTGGACTAGTGGTTACTCCCTCAATTCCTATAAAATATATTTCGCCCGTTTCATATTACTCGTTACACTTCTCAATTCACGGACTTCTAGGTAATTTTTGGAGAAGAGAGAGGTAGAGAGTAAAAAGAAAAGGGATCCATGTAAGAGGAGAGAGATAAAGAGAGTTTATTGCCCAAAGAGGAAGTGTAGCAAGTATTGTGAAACTTCCCACAATGGAAAGTGTAGCGAGTATTATGAAATGGAGGAAGTACAAATGTTTCGGAATCTGAATAAGTGATACACTTCTCTATTTTATGCGAGAGTTTCTTTTAGGAAAAACTAATAATAGTCTAATAGGGGTCTGAATTTTAGTACTTCCTTCGGGTTTTTTTTACTTGTAAGATTTTTTTCTCATTAACTCTAATGTAAAATTTGGGTAGAAGAGAGGTAAAGAGGAAAAAAATAGAGGACCCCGTGTGATTGGGGAGAGATAGAGAGAAAGGAAAAGCAAAAGTAGAAAGTGTTGCAAGTAATTAATTATTTTCCTTTTAGGAAAATGTTGCGAGTAAAAAAAACGGAGGAAGTAGATAATTTTTAAAAGGTCACAACTATTGATTATTCTATGTAAGTCACTACTTTAGGGGGTGTTAACTTTTAGCGGGATTTAGTGACTTGAAACTGGCTTAATATGTCATAACTTGTAAAATGTCTGTCACAACAAAAGGTTTAATTGAGGGATAGAAGTAGGGATTATGTGAGTTTTTTTTTTTAAATCGTCAGTTACAAATTATTGAGGCCCGCTAAAAGTTAAAACCCTCTAAAGTAGAGACCTACACAGGTTAATCAATTGTAGAGACCTAAAAACTATCACTCAAAGATCAGACTCGTATTATTAATTTTTCCTTTTTTGTAATAAGTGTGTCTCTTATTGAGATGCGGAGGAGGTAAGTTCTTGTTTGTTGGTTTTTAAAATGGGTGTGTTTGTGTATGCTTGAATGCTTCATGCTTTACTATGGGTTGGTTCTATTGAAATTTTTTTGCTTATTTAGATTTATCTAAATTTAATAAACTCTGTTAGACCTTTTTAATCCTTATTAGACCTTATTTGAATTTATTAGACTTTATCTTATGAGAGTGTCATACTTTATTTTTGTTGAATTGGATTTATCAGAACCTGTTATACTTTATTAATCCTTATCTGAATTTTTTTTTATAAGGACTGGAAATAAGGTGAATAAAATAAACTCTATAACCTTAACTTTTTCCCCTCAAAAAACTAAATACTCAAAATCTCTACAATATTTACATGATTGTAAAAGCGTTTTAATGATGTTTTTATTGTTATTACTTCATTATTGCATCTCATTGAATATATGTTCTATGCTTACTAATCTTACTTTAGGTTTGAATAATTCATTTATTTAGTGTTAAAATTAGGTTTAAAGCTAGTGTTTTCGCACTTAATTTTATAGCAAAAAACTTAAGGTATGGTTATGGCCTTATAGTTTTCAGTTTTTTTAAAAGTTAAGAAACAAGAAAAAGAGTTTTTCTAGTTTTTTATTGTCGTTTTTCAAAATAACATCATTAACATGAGAATGATTAATTTTAAGTTCATAATACAACTAATATCGTATAACTATTTGATTCCTTAAAAGATGTGCCCTTCATTAGCATAACAAATTAATCTATACAAATATATTAAAAGGCTTGCATAAACAAGAAACTGTGCCACGTGGCGCTCTCCCTAGGGAGTTTTAGTTCATGTAATCCATGTACAATAAAAAAAATTAGAAATTGCGTAGTATAGGATTTGATCCCGAGACCTCAAGTACATATATTAAAGTCTTAACCACTAGACTAAGTTGTATTTAGTGTTATTATCATAAAGTATTATATTAATAAATAAAATTTTTTCTTATCCGGAGCATAGCCCGGGCCTAATAACTACTAGTAGTTTTATACTCCAAAACTTGTGTTTAGTACACATGACAGATCTCATTAATAAAAAAGTTAAATGGGGTAACGATAAGAGTATATGAAACCATAGGGTATTGTACATACTTGAAAAAAAGTGATGGTACAACTTAGATTTTTAACAAATAAGGATACCTTGAGAAAACCCTTATTTATTTTCTTACAAAAAATGGTTTAATTAGAATGTAGAGTCAAACTTTATGCACATAATTCTCACTAATACACATATAAGGTCACTTTTGTATGTAAATGTGTATTGTTTAGAAAAATAATCAATTCTTTACAACTTTCAAATATGTAATTGAAGATTTAATGATAAAAAAAATATGCATCAAAACTTATAAAAAGCGACAAAAACCAATAAAAATAAACATGATGAATTCACTAAATTTCAAAATCATCTACTGAACAATTGTTTTTTTACTAATATATAATTGAAAATATTAATATTCACGTCAAAAAAATTATTAATATTTGAATATCTACATCAAGGATCATGCACATCTCTTTCACAAAATTAGAAGAGAAATAGTATTTATTATTTTTATTATTAGTATTGTTATTGTCTATATTTATTATAAACAATACAACTCTTCATGTGTTGTCATGCAATCAACGGACCCTTGAACCCGGTAGTTCCATTTGCTTCTGCGATAAAGTGAGTAGTTTATCTACCAACTCCAATCCTATCGACTTCTACAATAAAATTCATCAACTCAAATCTTCTTCTTACAATTTTATATTCATAACTATCATAAGTTATAAGTTATAACAATAGATTTTTGGAAAAAACTTGGGGGAAACAAAAAGAGGGTTTGGAAAAAGTATTAGATACGTGAGTAGGGGTGTGCACCGGTCCAGGACCGGACCGGACCGGACCGGAACCGGCTGGACCGGTGGACCGGAATCCGGGGTTTTCCTGGACCGGACCGGACCGGAAAAATTCGGTCCGGTCCGGTCTGGGACCGGAATTTTTCGGTCCGGTCCGGTCCTGGACCTCTTGGACCGAATTTTTTAAAAAAAAAAAAAAAAAATCTTTTTTATTTTATTCAAATATATTTATAAATTATATACATTAATAATTAATAATTTTAATGTCAATAATCCTAAAAGAATAAATAGTAGGTTTTTAAGTTTCTAACTTTCTACCATTTTTTTTTTTTTAACATATAAATTTTTTTTTAAATTAAAATAATAGAAATTCCGGTCCAACCGGTCCGGACCGGAATTTTCCGGGTTTGGACCGGACCGGACCGGTGGACCGGAATCCTGATTTTCGGCGGACCGGGGACCGGACCGGAATCTCGGTCCGGTCCGGTCCGGTCCAAATTCGGTCCGGTCCGGTCCAAATTCGGTCCGGACCGGTTTGTGCACACCCCTATACGTGAGTGTTTATTATCCAAAAAACTTGACTGGAACGGAAATCATATGATATAGTTAGTTTTCATTTGATATAGTCAATTTTCATTTGCTATAATCAGTTTTTGCATGATATATTCACCTTTTATATGGTAAGTTTTTGTACGATATAGTCAATTTAATTAATGATATAGTCAGTTTTCGTATGATAAAGTCTTTTTTTTCTCATATAATTAGTTTTTGTGTGATAAAGTTAATTAGGGTGCACAATAAGTTATTTTGAACCTTGTCCACCCAAGACTTTTTGGTATATTATAACTTGTAAGTTATAAATTTCGAGTTTTCTCCTTCCTTTTAACTATACTAACTTTGTATGCACACCTATGCGTGCGAAGTTGGAGGTTGACTGAATGAGTGGTAATTGTTGTGCAGTTTGTTAGGTCAATTTTTTTCTTTGTTTTATTATTTTTATACTAATAGAGTGGTACGTGTTGTAATTTTTTTTCTAGTTAGCGGTATACTTCGCACGCATTTTCTAATAGAGTGGTACGTGTTAGCGGTGTTCATATACAAATATAGAAATTCTTTTTTCTCAAAAAAATTCTATATATAATACCGCTAACTAGAAGTTTTTAACTATATACCATATATATATATATATATACAAATATAGAAATTTTTAACTAACACCGAAATTCTCAAAAAATTCTCATATATCTCTATTATATATGGGAACTCTTGAGGATTTTGGTGTCCACCTGAGTTCCCTAAAATACCCTTTATGTTTTTATTCTTCCAAGATAACTAATGGAGGCAAAAAAGTCATATAACTTTTTTTTTAAAAAAAAGCTCTAAGGTAACTGCCAGATTTTCCCCCTAAAAAAACTACCATATTTTTTTTAGTGAAAGGAATTTCCTGATTTTTGATAACAAAAGAAACATGTACAATATCACCACAAATATAGAAAGAACGTGTGTTATCATGTATCAAAGGAATTAAACTTCTTATCAGACAATCACGTCCACTCTTCGTCTTCTGTTTTTCATTTGCCAAAAATTTGTTCTTCGAGTTCAGCAGAAGCAGACAATATTTGTAGGTTTGTATTCCTAATCTTCTTTTTTTGTTTGTAGCGATAGATGGTAGCATCAATATTTGGGACTTAACATCTGCATCTTCTTGACAAAAAATAGGGTTGTTCCAGATTTTTTGTCAAGAAGATGCAGATGTCAAGTAGCATAGATAATAAAGAATTTTCACACTAAATCTTTATATTTCAAGAATGCCTTAGATTTCTCTTACTCCTGTAATAATTCCGGTATTTTCTGGGTTTTTTAAAAAATTTCAGAAAAAGTCAAAGAATATGGAAGGGTTTGAAATAGACCTGATCAAACACCAGGCCGCGCCGCGCATAAAAAAAAGTGCCCATCTTGCGGGCCGGGCCCAAATCCGGGCCAAAAATTTGTGCCCGAAGCCCGGTATTTTGGGGCGGGCCGAGCGGGCTTTTGCGGGCCAAAACGGGCCGGGTCCAAATTTTAGGCTAAAAAGTGTTTTTTTGCTTGTCCAAAGCCCGCCCAAACAAAAAATTGACCAGGCCCGGCCCGCAGGCCCAAACCCGCCCAAAAACCGGGCCGGGCCGGGCTGGAGTTGATCAGGTATAGGTTTGATGATCAAAATGTTCGATAATTTCTTCCTTTCTTTTCGATCTTAGTACTGTGAGTTCATTAAGTGTGTGTAATAGTAATACTAATCATTTTGTAATTATCAAAATGTTCTGTAATATCATCCTTTCTTTTCGATTTTAGTACTGCGAGTTCATTTTTTTTTTGTTAGAAAGGGAGCAATTTAATTAATGATAATAGAGTTTCCTACAGCCGCTGTTGAGCAACTATAATGCTCAACAGAATCCTGCGAGGGGTTTAAACAACCCAGTCTATCAAAGTTATATTGTTTCATACAATTCGGGGGAGGGGAAGCCAAAATACAAATGATGTTAAACCCATACGTTTTCCCCTTAGCATCTCTTGCAATAGCGTCCGCAAGGTGGTTTGCTCCTCTTCCTTCATGATAGACTCTAACGCCTTCCTGTGATCGGAGCAACTCCCTGCAATCGTGCACAATATTAGACACATTGCTATTAAGACAATTTTCCTGGTTTAAGGTCTTTGTAGCTAGAAGACAATCAGTAGCAACTTGGCAAGGTCCCTAATTTTTCCGTGCAATCCACTCAAGGGCCAATTTTTCCGTACTGCGAGTTCATTAAGGTTGTGTTCAGTTCACCTTATTTTTGCTTATTTCAGATCAGATCAGATCAGATCAAAAAAAATAACTTCAGATCAGATCAGATAAGTTCAGATCAGATCAGATAAGTTCAGATCAGATCAGATAAGTTCAGATCAGATCAGATTATGTTTATATTTAAAAACTTATTATTATTGTTATTATTATCATGATTATTATGATTATTAGTATTACTAATGCTATTATTGTTATTGTAATAATTATTATTATTGTTGTTGTTGTTGTTGTTATTATTATTATTATTATTATTATTATTATTATTATTATTATTATTATTATTATTACTATTTACTAGTACATTTGTTCAAGAAGATTATTATTATTGTCGTTGATGTACTTATTAATTATTAATATTGGTAATTATTATTAATGTCGTTGCTCTTTCATTATATGTTCTTTTTTTAATTTCATTATATTTTTTTTCATTACTACCTAAATTCTTATTATTAACGGACCTTGAAGATGAACAATATGTTTTCTTTACCATGAACAACATGTTTTTTTTTTACCTAAAATGTGTGTTCTTTTATTTTTATTTTTTTTGGGCCCCTTTCGCGAACCCCGTGGTATGATGAATTTCCTCTGGGCTGCCCTTGCACAGGGTCACTCACCTAGAGACCGCTACAAGCCCAACCCCCCTCCCCCACCCACAACAATATTGAAATATATGCTTCCACCAAGATTTGAACCTTGGTCTCCCATGTGGGAGGTAAGAAGCCATACCATTGGACCAAAGAGTCCTTAGTCTTTTATTTTTAATTGTATGTTCATATACTAATGTGTTCTTTTTCAAAAAAAAAAAAAAACTAATTATGCTATTATTATTATTATTATTATTATTATTATTATTATTATTATTATTATTATTATTATTATTATTATTATTATTATTATTATTATTATTATTATTATTATTATTATTATTATTATTATTATTATTATTATTATTATTATTGAAAGTTGTGCATAGTAATAAAATAATAGTAATAGTAATACTAGTAATGAAATACAAAATAATAATAATATTAGTAATAATATGTTTTGTAAAAGATTAGATCAGATCAGATCAGATCAGAAAAAATAAGTTTAGATCAGATAAGTTCAGATCAGAATGTTTCAGGTGAACTAAACATAGCCTAAGTGTGTGTAATAGTAATACTAATCGTTTTGTAATTATCAAAATGTTCTGTAATATCATCCTTTCTTTTCGATTTTAGTACTGCGAGTTCATTAAGTGTGTGTACTAGTAATACTAATCGTTTTGTAATTATCAAAATGTTATGTAATATCATCCTTTCTTTTCGATTTTAGTACTGCGAGTTCATTAAGTGTGTGTAATAGAAATACTAATCGTTTTGTAATTATCAAAATGTTCCGTAATATCATCCTTTCTTTTCGATTTTAGTACTGCGAGTTCATTAAGTGTGTAATAGACTAATAGTAATACTAATCTTTCGAATGTCTTTCATTGTCTGTCATTGCAATTATACTATACTTACTCCGTAGATGAGTAGAAAGTATTTTATACATGGCTTATCTGTTTAGTTATTTTCATTTTTAGAAAAACGTTGTAGTTATATATGTATGTACACACTTTGTAATTCCTGTTTTTCGGGAGTTATGATATGACCCAATTTCCATTGGAAGACTTTGATAGATATTGTGATAGATGAGAATTTTAATGGGAACTATTATATCAAGAAACTTGATGATTTAAGTAGTAAATGTTGTAGGGGTGGAACTAAATATCACAACGATAAGATGAATACTTTCGAAGATAATGAGCATCATGCGTGTGTTGTTAGATTTGAGGGTGAGTGGTCGAATCAAGATGTGTCGACTGCAATTTTGGTGAGGAAAGGTGATCTATACAATTCTGCTTATTGTCATGATTGTCTCGGGGACAATTATTTGATTGGTTCGAATTGGAGGATAGTTTCAGGATCACTTTTTTGGGTCACTGACTCTGTTGGTGATGCGTTTGAAGTTTCTTATAACAACGGGCTAGTTAATAGGATCGAGAATAGGGAGTTGATTTCTGGTGAATTAGTTGGCAAGGAAGTTATCCTTAGTGCACTATATTATCTCAAGTATGGCACTATTGTTGAACAAGAGGCTGCATTTCATGTGATCTGTCATCACTTGTGTGAAGTGAGCCGTTTTTCACCCGTTGCAGATTTCATTCGCGAGGCAATTGATTTGAATGAGAATAGGAAATTGGGTGATTTGATGGAATATTTTAGGAAGTGGAGCAAACTTTGTAAGATTCACAGAAATAGGTGTTTGAATGATCAAAGTAAAGCATATTATAAAAAAGCATTGAAGAAGAATCAGACGTATCAGGTTCTCAATATTACAAGCTATATATGATGTTTTGGAACGTGTTTTAAGAATCATGTTGAGAGAAAAAGAAGGCGATCGTGTTCGGAGGAGACTTGCTCTTGTGAACAAGAATGCTAAGGTTAAGAAATATTATGACAAGTAAGGCTAAATTCGAGAGAATCAAGAAGAAAGAGGCATGTTGGGATAACACCGAGAACTGGACTCGCAGCGAACTCGAAGCTGCTCGGGATTCTGAGCTGTCAAATTTGATTCACAGTGGGGGAGTTCCAGAGATATGGAGATGTCTTCATGAAAGCTGCATAGAGCCCGATCCACGTTACTCAAGATACAAGATCAAAAATACAGATGTGAACCTGATGAAATGCAACATCTCCAAAGCCATTGATGTTTCTAATGTTAACGCTTTCGTACGTTGCTGTTGGAAAACCTGGCCTTCTGGAATTCTTTGAATGACTTTTGTATATTTCTTGATTTTCTCAGGTCATGTCTACGAGTTTAAGAAAGACTTTATGCTCTGTGACCCAAGGGATTAGGGATGGCTTGAGAGAAGCAAAACGAATTGAAGAAGAAAGCATTAGTAGCAGTACTCTTCCTGCACCGCACCTGAATGAAACACCCTTTTCATTAATTAGTTGTCGTACCTTTGCAAATAGTAAATATTGGAGGATTTGGTTCTTGCATATTTGAGCACTAGTTTGGTTTTTTTTTTTTTTATTAACTCGGTTTCGCTTTCCTAGAGTTATGTTCTTAATGTCTTAAGAAAATTGTACATAATAGTAAGAAACTATCATGCAGGGCCGTATTTGGGCCTAGGCGATAGGGGCACGTGCCTAGGGCCCCAAAACACATCGCCCAAATAAGTAAACGCAAAAGCGATAATTAAAGGAAAAGTAGAAAAAAAAAAGGAAAAGAAAAGATCACTGCAATACTCCAAATATGGCCGAGAATTACGCTTACTCTTCAACCTATAACTCCTTCAATCAAATTCAGTTTCTTATTCAATTCTCCTACTTGTTTTCTAATTCAATGCCAAACACTCAAAATTTTTGGGTAATTTCTCTCTTTTCTCTGCAATTTTTGTTTTTTATTCGATTTTTTAAGGTTTTGCAAATTCTGAATTTTATTACATAAAAATATTGTTAAAAAGTACATAAAAATATCGTTAAATTAAATTTTCGATAGAAGTTATGTAAAAGCCAACAAAGAAAATTATTCCCGGTCCGGACCGAAAATCAAAACTTCAAAAAATTCGGACCAAACAACTGTTTATTTTTTCGGTATGGACCGAAAAATCAAACATTAAAAAAATTTAGACCTAATTAGGGCCCTAATATGTAGGTTCGCCCTTGGGCCTCCAAAATCTCAGAAACGGGACTGTTATCATGTTGGAGTATATGGCGGGTTTTAACTACAAGTCAAGAGGATCAAATACGATATCATGAGTTGATGCTAAGCTATATCATTATGCATGTCATCAAGCATACTCTACGTTGTAAATTCTATTGACTATACCATGCAATATATGAATTTGGTTGACTTCGATTAAAAGGTTTTATAGACAAGTACAATATATCAAATTTGATTTCACAGCATTATATTGCATTTAGCACTGCTTTGAAAGGATTGAATTGATACAAATTCAGTTGCTAAGGCTTTAGGAAAGAAAGATGGATCATTAAATGTGTTATAAAATATGTGAATAGTCGTATAAGTTGGTTGTTTTGTATCTTTGTCATTGTAGTGTTATGATGTCATTGTACACCAAGTATATGTAGAAGGAGGGCTTTCATATATCGTTGTTCTACGGATATTTATGAATATGGTAACTTATGTTCCACAATAAACATAGGTGATGTGAAAAATGCATTATATCATTTTGATTGAAGATTTTGAATCATTAATGTAGGTGTAAGCCTTCATTTGGATTAGTGGTGGTCTAGGAGATAATTTTGAAGTTCAAATCGATCATAGCAGTATAATATTTATTCGTCTCTATTACTCAGTATATAATATTCTCTAATTTGCCAAAAAAACCCTTATAGAATCTTCAATTTGTGAGAAAAAACCTTATAAAATTTCTTTTGCGAGAAAAAACCTTAAACTTCAATTTTGTTGCGAGATGAAACCTGATGACACTATTCCGGCATTGACTGCAATTTAATGGTCTTGACCATGATTATTAAGCCTAATTAAATGTTTTTTTAATTAATAACCCATTATTATCTACCTTAATAAACCCATTAGAGGCGAGAGAAAGTGAAAATCAAGTTCCTTTACCACTCTCTACCGTCATGGTTCACCACCACACACACCAGTTGACCTCCAATGCCACTGAAAACGTCGGTAAATGAAGTTCAGTGCCGTAATAGTGCCATCAGGTTTCATCTCGCAAAAAAATTAAACTTTGAGGTTTTTTCTAGTCTTCTTCACAAGATCTAAACTTCTTTATTCTTCTACCCAAGATTGTTGTTGAAGTCAAAAGGCAAAGGAAACTCACTTCCTACTGTTATTTGTAAATAAATTGTGTAATGGCTTAATGTTAAGTTATGGTCATCTAATGGCTTACTTAAATTAACTGAAGCTGTGTAATGTGGCAGATTGTTTGAAAAGTGCTCATATTTGTCGAGTGAAAAGAACGACATTCTCATTTAATTAATATACTTCCTCTGTTCTGTTTTAAATGAAACATTGGGAGAAATGACACTATTCATTGATCAATTTTGACTCCAATTTATCGCCATTATATAAAGAAAAACATAGTGAAATGGGATCTTGTTAGATTCGTCTCGATGCATACTATCAAATTATAACCTTTTTATATTTTTTACATGTGCACAACTAAATATATTAACGATTAAAGAAGCACATTGGGTTGCGTGAAAAAACAAACATTTCATTTAAAAGAGAACGGAGGAAGTATTTAACAAAAAGATTAATAAAAACATATCCGATAATATTTTTTTATTATATATTGGTGAGAATTCATGGTTAAAGTTTATAAAGTTTGACTTTGAAAGAAACAATGGAAAGTCTATTAAAAGATAGGGAGCACTTGAAAGAAGTTAAACTCTAACATAAGTGAGAACCTAAATCATGCAAGTTTAGGTACTCTCTGGATATTTTTTAGACTTAGGATGTGTTTATATACATGGGCAAACATACAAAATACAATTACATATACATATACATATGTTGGTTAAAGTCTTGGGAGGTGACGCTCGAGACTTGAGATCAAATCCCGTCTACATCAATTGCCCTTATAGCTCTATCTACACACAAAAAAACATATACATATAAAGTGTTCAAAAAAAATATATAAGAGTATCGAGTACATACACCCGAGTGTACCTAACGAATGTAATCTATAAATCTTTTGCCCTCCTTTACATTTTACAAGCAGGGGAAGAAATTTCCGGGAAACGCACAAACACAATTGAGTAAGCAGCAACATCTATGGTTGATCCATAGCTTACTTTTTGAGGTATCAATTGTGGGATTTCACCCACTGAAGTTAGTAATACAGCTTGGCCATTTAATAGTACTGTTTTGCTGCGCAAATCTCCATTTGGAGCTGTCAAATGGTACACTTCTGTTGTAATAGTTGGTTTTGATGGATTAGTGATAGGACCATCTTGTGTTTGAACACTTATTTTGAAGGGTTTATTATCTAAGTTGAGTATAAGCAATGTAATTCCTTCCTGCAAATAAAAATTAGTTACGTTAAAATTATCCGTACGGGTTGTTTTCACAATCAAAGTTCTTGTGGTAATCTGGTGTATGCTATGTTACTCAGACTTGGTTTCCGGTAGATTCGGACTACATTATGAAACTTTTCTTAATTTTTTGACTTAAAATGAAGTGTACTATTGTCATACCAATGTCAAACTGTTGTGTTTCAACATAGATATGTAACGGAAACCAAAGAGTCGAAGTACCATAGGGTATACATGTTTTTTTTTTGGTGCGAATGAGCCACAAGGGCGGGGATGAGAATCGATTCCAGGATCACCTAGAACCGGGAGGGAAGCTCTAACCAACTGAGCTATCCCTCACTCTCACCATAGGGTATACATGTAGAAATGCTTACAGATTGTTTTGAGCAATGAGTGTAAGCGCGTATTTTGGGATTCCCAATGACTTTAGTTGCTAGGACTTGTTTTCCCATCAAGCGATGCCAAAGCAAGGCACTAGATCAAGCAATGCAATTGTAGATATATTATAATAACCATAAAAACACATAATGTTATTTTTATAGAGGGGAGGATAAAATGCTTATATAAATCATAGTCTTAATTTTCCAATTCTTACTTGTAGTAATCAGGATTTGGAAGGAAAGTAGTGGTATTGAGCAGGCCATAATGTCCTCCAATCAAAGCCTGTCTGCAAAATGCTTTCGTGTTAAAAGTAGCTGCCATTCCTAGTTGATCCAAGAACCTATTCATGTTTCAAAAGCAATCTCGAATATTAGCGCATCTACTTGTTTGGTCGAACGTGGGAAATTGACAAGACATGCATGATGACACGTTAAGTAATAAATTTTGTATTCAAGAGTAAACCAAACAACACCTTGATGAACATACATTTCATTGTTTAGTAGAGTAACAGAGGTGCCACGTGGCGTGTATATGTTGTCACGCACGCCTTTTAATATATTAGTATAGATTCAAGGAAGGGATAAAACAATGTCATACCAAAAGCCTGAAGCAAAAACATTTGTGACAAGATCGTGGCCACCATGCCAAGCACCTCCAGCTTCTCCTACCCACGCTACAATCGGGCTACGCAAATTCCTTAGCATATTCTGCAAGTCTAGGTACACTTGAGCTCCGGTATCCAAATAGACCGGGTCGAAAATCTTGTTCATCATGTGCTCATCCTCACCTTTAAAATGGGGAAATCATCATGTTTTGTTCAGTTTAACCTTGATTCATTGAAGTACTTAATAAAACATTACATTTCTAGCTAGTTACACCATTGTATAGATTACTTACCTGGGCCAAGATTGTAGACATGGTGAGTGACTGCTTGAAGAGACTTAGTTGATTTCTTCAAGAAATCTTCAAACCAAGGAAGTGAATTAAAAAAGCCTCCTGGACCTAACACTATAGGTTTATTCTGAGAGCTATTATATATCTTCTGCACCAAATTTTGGAGGGTATTTACATCTTTTGCATATTGATCAGATGGAACACTTGCACCAACCCCTGCACCATTTAACTCATTCCCTGTTCATACATAACAGAACAATCCATTAGGGATTAAATTGTCTTGAAGTTCAACCGGACTTCGATTAGGAGTGAAAGTTATTCGGATAAAAACCGAAATCCAATCAAATCCAAACAGAATTAATAATTCGGATTGGACTCGAACTATGTTCGGATTGGATTCGGATTGAGATTTTTTGAAAAATCGGATTTTCGAATTGGATTGGATTGAGGGTGTTTGGATCCCAAAATAACTGAATAATAAATAGGTGATTGGGCTTGACTGATTTTTTAATAAAAAAAGCCCAAATGGTTCGGCAGCCCTTCTCTTCCCCTAAAGTTAAAACCCTAATTTGATGCTACATATAGTTGAACATCATGTTATGCTGTTGTTGAACCTTCGGTTGTAACGAATTATGAATTATTTTTTTGAGGAGTAACGAATTATGAATTATTAGTTGTTATTAGTTTATTAATGAATTTTTACAGGATTGTACGAATTACTTCTATTATTGAACATTTTATTTTGATACTCATGCCAAATTTATTTCATCGAAAAAATGAAGTTTTTAAAAAATTGGATAATTTGGATTGGATCCAATCTAGTGTTTGAAAATTCGAATTGGATTGGTTTGGACTCAAACTCTAATCGGTTTGGATTTGGATTAGAAAATTAAAATCCAAATTTTGTTCAGATCGAATTGGATTAGGCCTAAATCCAAACCATACACCGAACTTTCACCCCTACTTCGAACCAAGGATTGTTATCGGCGAGCTCCTAATTTTGAGTTCATTCATCATACATCCAGGTATACCATGTTGTTCATTTGCTCATTTGAAACTCTTCTTTTTTAGCACATTTTTCTCATTTGGATGATTTCAAATGTGCATGGTACACCCAGGTATATGATAAAATTTTTGTCAAAGTTTCCATCTCAGAAATAGAACCTATAATCTTAAGGCGACAAGGTACCATTAGGCTAAGTCAAGCTAGCTATAAGTATATGATATTGAGAAATACAGATGAATACTTACCAAGCTCCCATCCAATAATTTTGTTATAGCCTTTGTTGACTGTATGTCTTATAAGGGTCTCAGCATTACTAGAGTCCCAAAGCCCTTGAGTTATGCCATTTACTATCTTCTTCCCATAAAGAGCGTTTAAGCCAAAAACAACCTTGACCCTAAAACACAAGAAGTTGTGATTTAGTAAAACTTCCTTTATTTTTTGGCCACTTATGAACAAAAGCACGATATTACGATAAAATTTAGGCAAAATTGGCCTCAACACCCCAAACTATGACTTAGGTGCATGTAGCTGAACAAACTTTGGCTAGTAGCTAAAATATCACGAACGATTGGACTTAGTGCGACGCGTATCATTAATGATGTGGGTTGCACCCGCTTAAAGTCGTGTTGTCAAGGCCAATCTTGCCTTATATTTAAAATTTTAATAAATAGAAACAAACTCTAAAAATAGATTAACTTAATAGTTCAAACAAATTTATATACTTCCTCCGTTCCATTTTAAATGAAACACTTACTATTTTAGGCCTTTCAAAATAAGTGAAACGTTACCTTATTTGGTATTCACTTCTCTCTATCTCTCTCCTCATCACATGGGTCCCTTCTTTTTTTTCTCTCTATCTCTCTCCTATTCTAAATCCCCGTGCCAAGGCCCTACGTTTCATTTAAAATGGAACGGAGGAAGTATATATTTCGACGAATTTTCATACTTTCATAAACTTCATCAAATTTCAAAAGAAAAGATCAAATGCTGACAAATGATTAGTTAACAATATTATCTACGAGAAATTACCCTGTTTGGTCGAAGAAATTGTTAAGTTGATCCCATCTAGCCATGGGTAAACATGCTGGTCTAAACCCAAACATCTCAGCAGGGTTTGGAACAAAACCTACACATTGTTTCTGTCCCTTCTCTTCATATGACAGTTTATCTTCAAGTGTTCCACCTAATCTCAGTATTAGGGGAGAAAATGCTGCATTTTTAAATCAAGTGTCATAAAACATGATTATATAATGTACACATTCTTATATAAAAAAGAATTGTCTCGCCATAATTTTTTGGAAAAATTGATTATAATAATTCTATTTGGCCGGTTGCTGAATTTAATCCCACTAATAGATTTTTTTTTAATAATCCCAACTTTTGGGGTAGCTTCTCAAAATAATCTGAACTTTTCCTTTTCTTGCCATCAACAATCCTTTTTGGGCCTATTGTACGCAAGAACAATGAGAATTCCGATTATTTTGAGAAGTTATCCCCAAAAATGGGATTATTCTAAAATAATCAAAAGGTGGAATTAAATTCAACGACATTGGCCTAAGATTGGATTATTAGAATCAATTTTTTCTATTTTTAAAAATTCATTGGCTACTTGTTTAGTGATCAATCTCATTATAATTTATGATATGATAAGATGGCCTCACATGAAATTAGTCATAGACAAATTATTGATTGATACGGGCTATATCCTATGACAAAAGCTAACGGATGGC
The DNA here is from genome assembly GCA_947646795.1 of Beta lomatogona. Lineage (NCBI taxonomy): Eukaryota > Viridiplantae > Streptophyta > Magnoliopsida > Caryophyllales > Amaranthaceae > Beta > Beta lomatogona. The sequence goes on along the minus strand of CANSNZ010001402.1, from coordinate 64,202 downwards.
CCCGACGCGCTAGATAACAATTATACATTGACTTTCGTGCATACCTTTAACTGCATTGATAAGGATTTTGTTGTTCAAATCCTGCGCCAAATTTTGTGAAATCAAATGATCAATTATTTTAATGTCAAAAATCATGTAAGCATTGCCAAGACTAGAATAAAGATAATGTATGTATGTCTCCTTTTATAAGCCAACAAGTACCATAACATATGTAAATATCTTAAATCAATTATCTTAGCTTATACATACGCGATATAATTCATAATAGGAAGACTGGAAGAGAACAAAAAACATGCATAATTTAATCCCCCTTTAAAGCTCCAAAAAATAATGTTGCCAAATTTATAATCTCAAAACAAATATCTTCATATATATATAAAATAATTATTAGACATTTTAATGGGTTGTCATGGTATATTTTGGTTTTATTATATGGAATTATGACATTTCATAAGTATCTCAAAACAAATATCTTCATAAAGAACTGTATTGGCGAACATGTACACTTAAAGTAGGAAAGATAAAAAAAATGCCGAGGGAGTAATGCAAGAATAATGTGCTTACAACATCTAAAAGAGAAGCTGGTTCAGGGATAAACATGTAAAAGTCCATTGTAGCACAAATATAATCATCATCTGTCTCGGCAATCGAAGCTGTCGTGTCAATGGAAATGGTTGCAAGATCTTCATTTTGTTGATTCAATGATGAACAATCAATAATCCTAAATGTAAAACTTAAGAATAATAAAAAGAGGAAGTTCATTATTTTCACGTTTAAAAGGAAATAAAGGGAAGGTATATTTTGGGAGAACAATATGATTAAAAAAACAAGTTTTGCAATTGATAATTTAGTGGTTGGCCGTTAAGATCTGATATTATAGTTATGCTAAAACTCTATACTTAATGTCAGCAAATTAAATTAAGAATGTTCAAGAAAAAGTATTGGCCATTAAGTGATTTGAGTTGTCAATGACTTATAAAATTTTTGGATTATAATTTTCAAAAGAAAAGTAGAAATGGGGTTCGATATATATTGTCTAATTTTATTTTTAACAAGGAAAGAAAAACTACGCACGTCTTCTACTGGGGCGGTCAGCCTAAAATGCACGTACGGACAAGAAGGAAAAAATCAACATCATAGGGAGGGAAGAAATAAGTAGAGGAGTAGGGAAAAACTTTGTATACCCACCGGGTAATTTACCCACTAGAGATAGAAATAAATAATTTGTGTAGTCCAACTCAGAAAAAGTAGTTATTTTTAAATTGTCTATTTTTGGTGGGTAGTCTTCCTAGTAGGTAGGTGTATCAATTTCCGGGGATTGATAGAGGTGACCCTTATGGGTCAGCAGCTTTGTTGACTTCCCAACTAATGTGGCGGATTTTCACGTCCGAGAAGCAAACGAGAACCTTACCTGCGACGGTGGAATGTGGATAATGTAAAAAGACAATTTTATATCAATTGTACATTTTTATAATATTTTTAAACAAGTAAAGTTTAGTTAAGTTTTTTTTAGACATTTATTTATCTATTGGGGGGGAGTTGTGACGGTGGATCGAGTAATAGGATTCCCATAACTAAAGCAGCAAAATTGGTGTGAATGGAGCTTCATGCAAAAGCTTTGCGGACATCACAAAGGCATGCAATTATTCTTTATTCCATTGAAGGAACCTTAGCCCCTTAATCCACATTATCAACTCATATTTTTTAGATAAACAATTATATAATTCCTCCATTTCTTTTAATATCACTGCATTTCCTATTTCAAGAAGTTTGCTATTAATCACTATAAAACCATTTTTAGTAACTTTTCTCTCTCACATATACTTCCTCCACGTCCTTTAATAATCAACACATTTGAACTTTTATGTTATTCATACACTCCTCATTGATCCGTCTACCATGATTTATACGTAAAGATAAACATAGTCATGTAAGATATTATTAGATTGGTCTTGATATATTCTTACAAAAAACAGCTTTTCATTATTATTTAGTTATGAGTAACCGTAGATATCAATTATCAAAGTTATACATTAGAAGACATGAAACCCTACATGTAATGCTCAACAAAGAATGGAGGAATTCTACTTCTTCACATGAAACATGAGGCAGCTTATCTCACAATTGTCTCTACTTTTTCGATTTCCTTAATATCCGTGCCCAAACCATATATCGCGATAATAACAAAAACAACAAAGTCTTGGCCAAATCCGAAATACTCCCTCCGTCCCAATCTAGTTGCTATATTTGCTTTTTCACAGTTTACGAGATGCAACTTCAAACGTCAATATCTTGAGTTACATATATGAAAAAATTATAAAAATTATATATTTGGAAAATACAAATTGGGACGAATCAAACAAGATTCCACATGACTATGTTTTTTCTTATGTATATAAACTAAAAGACAGTCAAAGTTATGACATGAATAGTGCCAATGGTAAAAATGTAGCAACTAATATGGGACGGAGGTAGTAAAATGGAACTTAAAGGTCAATAACATAACACATGTCATATTCTTCTTTAAATCTTCCATTTATTCTCCTACTTTTCCTCCTTTATTGCCCCCTTCTTCCTACTTTTTCAGTATTATTTTCTTTTGTTAATTTTCCACTTTCACTACTTTTGACCGTTGCTTTCCTTTTGTCTATCACAACGTCTCTCTCTTTCTCTCTCTACTCTTCTTTCTCTCTCTACTCTTTCTCTTCCTCAGTGTTGAGTTTAGTTCAGAGTTCACCTCCATTTCTGGTACGGATTTCTCTTAACTTTATGTCTTCATATTGTTCATATGATTTTTCCCATTTTCATAATTATATAGAAGTAAAAAATTTTGTAACTTCAATTTTAGGTTCTATTGATCACAATTATGACATTTTATGAAATGGGTTGCTGCTAATTTTGATGTTTATTGATTGTGTAATTCACATTATCTTACTTATTCAATTTGTTTCAGTAATTTGAGTTGGGTTTTTTTTTTGGTGTACTTATAAAGGTAAAAACTTGTACTGGGTTTTATTGTTTGTACAGTACTTTACAAAATGTGAACTGGGTTTTCTGTAACTAGTTCATTTCACTAATTATAAAATGGCATCTAATTCCCACCAAATTTTTTATGTTCCTTTTTTTTTTTGTGAATAACATTAATTTGCTTTAGTTTTTTTTATGTTTATAATAGACTGCTCAGATAAATTCCTAAATCATAATTTTTGTCATTGTTATACCCTGAAAATTTGAGTTTTTTGTTTTTTTTTTTATAAAAAAAAAAAAAAAATTAGCAAGTGCAATAATGCCTTTTTTGTGGTTTGAGCAATTGAGCACTTTTTTCAGTGGAATTTATTCTGTACAATTTTAACCAGTTGTGTTGTTCTCATTAGATACTTTTTTGGGTTTAGTTCTTTTGAAGAATATGATGAGAATGTACAGCTCTTTATCTGATTTTTACAGTTCTGGTTTTAGAAATGACTTGGGAAGAAAGAAAAGCACCCAACTTCAAATTCTATGTTTGATTTCTATTAAAGTTTAAGGTAATTTTAGGTTTATTTTATGTAAACATGTTCTAAGACTTTGCTTCCTCATTCAACAGCCTAGAGAACCTTATGAATTTGGCAAAAGGCATTGAAGAATTGTATTATTCTGGTACACATTTGGAATCCAGTATCAGGGTTCTCTTTGATTTCATAGGAAGAAAAAAAGGGTAAAAGAAAAGAGGGATGGGATGTAATACATCGAAATTGGATGATGAAGAGGCTGTTCAAATTTGCAAAGATCGTAAAAAGTTTATCAAACAAGCTCTTGAGCATAGAACTAAATTTGCCTTAGGTCATATTGCATATATTCAGTCATTAAAACGAGTTTCCGCTGCTCTTCGTGAATATATCGAAGAGGATGAGCCCCGTGAGTTCTTATTAGATTCATTTATTACGCCGGTGAAGAAATTGAGCCCGAAGTTCATTACTATTTCTCCAAAGTGTTTCTCAGCACCAGCTATTCAATCTGGGGAAAACTCAAATGTGAAAATCAACTACTATAGACCAAGTGGGACAACATCAGTTTCAGTTGAAGAGAGACCACAATCTCCTGATACTTATCGTGTTCAATCCTTTCCGCCAATGTATCAATATGGGTTTGATGGGGAGAACTCGAATGAGAAAATCAACTACTATAGACCAAATGGGACGGGATCAGTTTCAGTTGAAGAAAGACCCCAATCTCCTGATAGTTATCGTGTTCAATCCTATTCGCCAATGAACCAATATGGATATGATAATTTCTTCACAATGCAGCAGTCCCCACAAAGAGATTCATCTTATTACCCGAACTCATACTCCCCATATAATAGACCAGCTAGACCCCCTCCGTCCCCTCAAAATTCTTCTCAATGGGATTTCTTCTGGAACCCCTTTTCATCACTGGATTATTATGGATATCCCGTGAGAAGTAGCCTTGAGCAATCAATAGTTGATGATGATATAGCAGGATTAAGACAGGTTCGCGAAGAAGAAGGGATACCAGACTTAGAAGAGGAAACCGAACATGAAGAAGTCGATGAAAGGAGGCATAGAAGACAGGATATACCTAAAAGTGATTCACATGTCGTGCGAGAGGAAGTAACTGTTGAAGATGTAGATGAGGATGAAGATGATGATGAGGATGAAGATGAAACAGAAACTGAAGAAGAAAATCAACATGAAGCAAATGGGTTACAGGAACATGCCAATGACAATATAGAATTGTCTCAAGTGCCAAATCCTGGACATGTTGAAGTTAATCGTCACGAAACAATGGTCAGTGAAAGAGCAAAGAAGGAAGAACAAGCACCAGGATTCACTGTTTATGTGAACAGAAGGCCCACAAGCATGGATGAAGTTATCAAAGATCTGGAATCTCAGTTTATGATTGTTTGTGGTGCTGCTGATGAAGTTTCTATGATGTTAGAAGCTAATCGACCTCATTGCTTACCAGCATCAAGTGAGATAACAGGTACATAGTACACACTGCTATATTTCCTTGTCTTCATTTATGAAGGAATCCGAGTACAAGGCTACATCAAATTATTGGTCTTTGATGTTATATATGTAAATGACTTACCTGTTGCATCTGAAAGTTTTACAAAAGCCATATACCGACCTGCATGTTTTCTGGGTGCCCCCTTAACAGAGATTAATTGGAATTTCCATGTACACTTTCACTTCTGTTAGTAGCTGGAATCATATGATTCTTACATTTTTAGTGGAGTATTGAGCTTCTTTCTGAAGTTTTGAATGTGGAAAAGAAATTTTGAATAATGATCTCCTCTCTTCATTAAGTTTTGGAATTTTGGACTGATCTGGACAGTTTCTTTCTCTTAGAAATAAAGTGCAAGTGTATTTGTAGCCTTTAAGACCTTCCTAAGTCCCAACAATGTCTTGTTGAAGATCACATGGATTGGTTGTGTCAACCATTAAAAAAGCTCAGAAGTAATTACTGCACCTCAACGAGTTAGAAGGATAGGCTTTTATAAAACTTCTAACAAGTTAGTATCTAATTAGTCCATATTTGAGTAAAATATTGTCTTATTTTATATATTTCAGCTATAGTCCTTGCTTACAATATTTAAAATGTCGTTTTGCACCTCAAATTAGCTATGCATACTACTACGAAGTATTTGTTTCGGAAGAAACCTAACATCTATTTCCAAGCTTTCCCAGAGAGTAGGTTGTCAGCTGGCCCTTGATTGAATAGAGATAAACTGCATGTAGACAGTAGTAGTGTACTCATAGTCCATAGATAGTTATTTTAGAGTTGAGGTGCAAAGTCAAATTCAAGGTAAAATGATTTTTGAAACCTATAATGCTAAGTTCTTGACTACTTGTTTGCAGCTATGAAAATGTTGAATCCAGCAGCATTGTTTCGAACGGCCTCATCACGCTCCACATCGTCAAGATTTTTGGTCAACTCTTCGGAAAGTTCAAGAGATGATGGATCTGAAAGCAGCAGTTACTTATCGGATGAATCGTGCATGTCTTCTGGCAGCCATCACTCAACACTTGACAGATTATATGCTTGGGAGAAGAGATTGTACGAGGAAGTCAGGGTATGCTTTACATGATGACTTTTACATGGAATTCTACGTCATATACTGATTTACATAACACATAACGTTTCTTTTTTTCTCCAGTCGGGAGAACGAGTTCGATTAGCGTACGAGAAGAAGTGTACACAACTGAAGAATCAAGCGGCAAAAGGAGATGAACCTTCAACTTTAGAAAAAACTAGGACAGCTCTTCGAGATTTTCATACCCAAATAAAGGTTTCAATACACTCAATTGAGGCTATTTCAAAGAGGATTGAGACTTTAAGGGATGAAGAGTTGCAACCTCAACTTTTAGAATTAGTTCAGGGGTATGTCACTCATCACTTCAATTTTTCTACTTTTTGTGGAAATTTTTCTCCATCAAATCTTTCTAAAGTAATATTTTCTTTGTCCAAAAGATACTTTTTGTGAATTCTATTAGTTGCAACACTTTGACTTTCACACTTGTCAGTACATAACTTTGATCATTTATATCTTTGTTTATCTGTAAGTGAAAACTATAAAGAAGTTGAAAGGTTGTAAATATATACCGAGATACTCCAACAACATCTTGCATGCCAAATTTTGGTATATATATTAGTCAAAAAACTTTATCAGAAGTACAGAGATCTGATTGTTTCATTTTTTTTATAATTGACGCATGCAGGTTAGCTAGAATGTGGAAAGTGATGGCAGAGTGTCACCAAATGCAAAAACATACTCTAGATGAAGCTAAGCTTCTATTAGCTGGTACACCTTCGAAGCTTAATAGATCAAAAAGACATCATCATCCTACACTTTCTGCTACCGACCCACAACGACTAGCTCGTTCAGCCCATAATCTAGAGTCCGAGTTGAGAAACTGGAGATCTTGTTTTGCATCATGGATCGCTTCTCAGCGATCCTACATTCATGCAATGTCTAGCTGGCTCCTAAGATGCATGAGGCGTGAACCCAACGTTTCAGAATTGCCTCTTTCTCCCCGTCGCTGTGCTGGGGTCCATCCAATCTTTGGAATCTGTATCCAATGGACTAGACTTCTCGATGCAGTCTGCGAGACTGCAGTGCTCGATGGGCTGGATTTCTTTTCTGCAGGAATGGGATCAATTTATGCCCAAGCCCAAAGCCAAACCCAAGCCCAAGCCCAAAATAGTGGTGGATCTCGAAGATTTGAGGACTCTAGTGGAAGCATGGAGGTGGTGGAGATAGGGAAAGTCGAAGACGTTATGACACCGGAGAAAATGGCGGAAGTTGCCGTGAGAGTTCTGTGTGCAGGAATGTCAGTTGCTATGAGCTCATTGGCAGATTTTGCTGTTAGTTCAGCTGATGGATATGCTGAACTGGTAAAACAGTGGGAAAATGTTAAGTGGCCTCCTAGTTCTAATGCTGAAGTAATTTAAACTCTTTCTCTTCTTTTCTTCATTTCTTAGGTAGGTTGCAAAAAAAGGATTTCAATGTAATTACAAAATTACTGGAGTATTATAGCTTGGTCATGTAAAGATCTAAGCCGGGCTTTTGTTGTAGTTGTAGTTTAGGTTAGGATCATTAGGAAAAATGGCGAAAATCTCTTGTTGTCTTGTTTACTCTTGTATCACAAGAGAGAATTAACTGAGTTCCCAAAGAACACTCTTGAAAATGGTGTTTAAATTTGGGAAAATTTTGGAATGATAAATATTGATTGCATTTTTTTTTCCAAAGATGAATTAAGAACTCTTTATCATCAAGAGCTGGAAAAACTTTAGAGTTTGATTGCAGAAATTTTTCAATTTGAAAATTTTGGAACTTTTGCACTCAAAGTTCCATTTGATATTGTCTGACCATCCAACTATCACGAACAATGCAATGTGTGAACATAAGCGAAAAACACTAGAGATCTACAAGTTGCCCTAAAAACCAAAACCCTAGAAACCCCTAAGCGCCTCTGCCACCCTGCCCCTGATGTCTGGTTCGGGCTTCCCTTTCCTCTTCCCCCCTGGTGTTCGGTTCGGGCTTCCCCTCCCCCTCCCCCCCGGTTTTTGGGTTTCCCTTCCCATCCCCCGGTTTCTTAGTTATGTTAGATATAAGTCTATTGGGTTGTATCTTAGTATGTGTGGTCAATCTCCAAATAATTAGAGTAAGTTGTGTCTTTCGAGTTGCAGAAGCTGTTTTTCGTGGTTGGTTGTGGAACTCACAAAGTGTTTGTGAGTTCGATAAGGATGGTACTATCTTAGAATTTAGGTCTAAGGAGTGTGAGCGTGGACGAGGTGATGAAAAATCTTCATGGTTGGGATGTATGTTTTCCAGTTTCTCAAATCGGAGTTGTGTTCGAGAGCTGAACATATTTAGCTCTTTTCTTCGCTTGGCATCAATCGTAATGATCTTTGCCTTGAAAAAATCAAATCTAAAGGCGGCACCCCAGTTGCATCTGGTGGTTTTCACCGCGCCAACTCAAATGCGGTTCTCCTACCTAAAGGAGACACCTGCATTACTCTCTCAAGAGAATAATGAGTCACCCAAAAACGTGACTCTTCACAAATTCATGAGCCAAGAATTCCAAGCGACAGAAGGTTGTAAGGATTGCTCATACGGTGAGATGCAAAGCTCACCGTTGGTTGCTAGTTGTCCGGATCGTAAACAAGATTCACTTCTTCCACCACTTCCATCAGTTTTGCCTCAATCATCCCAATCATTGAACAGCAACGACCTCCATATCATGCGACTCTGTATCGATTTTTCCTGTTTTTATTTTATATGGTTTGTAAGAGCTCATATAGCTCCTTTAGTTTTTGTTTGCTTTATTTTATGTTTGGTTGTAATAGCATTAGCATGTACTTCCTTTTTTATTTAATGCACGTTTTCTCATTGTCACAAAAAAAAAAACAATGCAATGTGAAATTTATGGTAAGCGTATATGCAATATGAAATTCATGGTAAGATGGATAATACTCTTTTTTTTTTTGGGGGGGGATGCATAATACTAACAATGCATAAATGATGTTTCTGATAAAATTGGTTTGAATTATAGCATCAACGGAAAGTTTGATACATTGAGATTGAATTAATGTCTTCATTTACGTGTGCCTTGACATAACAGATTAAATCTTAATCGTTTGTTTGCATAACCTTAAAAAACACTTACTTTTTCCATCTGAAATTACCATCTACTTTACTACAATAGTAATAGTTTATGTTTAAATTTTTGCTCGAGTAATTTTAAAGGGACTATTTATTTATAAGACAGACAATGTGATTTTAGACAGAGAATATATTGTGTATAATCTTCTCAAATCTCAACCCTTGCGTGTATGATGTGTGCCTTTCCTTAATTGGATAAGATGAATTTATTGAACCATTGTTGTACATCCAGGTTCCCACATGCTTTTTCCTTACCTAAATGTGAATTAGAGTCCATAAATGGAAAATCAATTGAAAAGACAAAAGTGCACGAATGTGACAATACTACACTGGGATTTTGGGACAAAATTATCTTTCTAGGCCAGGTCAATGATTCTTGATAGTTGTAAGTCTTGTGTACATCGTTACAACAATGCTTCATCACTCCAAAATATTCCACATTCACTTGAAAAATCAACATTTATAGCCTATAGGCGTAAGATGTGAATAGTGCACAAAATAGAAATGGTGCAACTATTTCTAAACAGAGGAAGTATAAAGCAACCATTGTTCGCAAAAACTTTATACAAAAGGTACACGCACACCTAGAATTATCGGTAGATTGTTCATAGTAAAGAAGGTGTCACCCTACGCCCAATAAATGGCAGATTTTGGTGGTGGATGCTACGACAATTCCTTTTTTCTGGTTTCTGGAGAGAAACTCGCTCATGGATTACCCTTATACAAGGTTCACTTTCAAGTAATTTGGAATTACTAAGCCTATTACATACTATACCGCCGATGTAAGCAAAACCTGTTAATAAAATAGGAGACTAAATATTTAAGAAATTACAGGAAAATTCAAGATAAAAAGAAAAAACTTTCATCAGTAAAATTCATTATTGCAAACATTCTTTTCAGCAAAATGCATTTTTACAGTTCTATTTTGCTAGGTAATGTTCCATTCGGAATCCGAGGAACATCTTCAAAATTCCAAGAAAGAAATCCAGAATTACAACAGTTTGTACAGCCAAAATCCAAAACAAACCTTGTTCTAGTTCACCCAGTCAATATTTGCAATTACATTCAGTATAACAGGCCTGCACAAACTCAGAAAGAAACAAAAAAAAAAAGTATACTTTTGTTCTGGATATGATTAGCCGAAAAGCCTGCTTATAACAACTGAATCAACTCTTTTCTTCCACGAGAACAGTTTCAAAAAAAAACATGGGAACAAATCCCTCCAACAGTGAGCAAAATTCCAGAATTTCCCATGCAGAAAAATGAGAAAAGGGAAGGGGGTTATTACGTCGACATCTTACAAAAATGATGACAAAAGCTGGTCAAATTGGATTGTGAAGTAACCAACCCTCGATATAATAAGCTATTATGGACTCAATCGAGATAATCTACACCATCATCGTCTCCATCGTATTCCACTTCACCTGAATCAGAGCCACTGAAAAGTGACAAGAACACGAGAACCGAAACTAACTGAGCTCCTAGGAAGTATTTGGCCCTACGTCTGAACTTCTTCTCTTCCTCTGACCTTTCCTTTTTAGGTTTACTCTTTGGCTTTGAACCTAGTAATTTTTTCACGAATGTCAAGATATAATATATATAATCACAACGGTGGAAACAAATTTTAACAATGTCAAGCATGAAGAGAAAATTAACCAAGATGACAGAAGAGATAGAGGTCCAATAATCAAAAGGTCTTCGACTGGGATGAGATATGCAAGCTCAAGCACAAGAGAAAAACTAGCAACAAAAATCATCATTACATGGGATCAAAAACATCTGACCAAAACTTTTTTTTATGCAAAGATACAAATAAAAATTAGGTTAGTCTTCTGATTCGTATCTCAAGACCAAGCCTCAACATACTTCTGTTAAAACAAAGCTTTTCCCCTTTTTCTATTTTTCTCCTCTGTTTTGGTATCCATTACTTTCCTTGTCATCATTGAATAAGAGAAAGGGGATACTTCACGACAAAACAGAGAATCCAAGGGAGTGTATGGTGTACCTAGATCATGCAAAAAAGTGCTTGTTGAATGGTCAGAACCTCATTATATCGTCATACATTGTACAACCACATAAAAGGCGTTTAAAGCTAAGATCTGTTAGAGGTCCCTGACTCCTCGAGTGCTTCTTTATACATTTATTATGTCAAATTTCCCAGTAATCCTGATATTGCATATAGCAAATGTGCAATCCGCCTACAGCTCAACATTTAAAACCCATAAGGTCCCACATTTCCGGACACTTAAGAAGGCTACTTCTAAGATGTGTTCTTGTGGGTATTTGAGATTAACAGTTCTCACATGCCTATAAACCTTTTAAAAAAATAGTGAATGGTGGGTTGTTGGATATTGCCCTTGTCATCTCGCTTCAACTCCTCCACGACACATTTAAAAGTATCATGCAACCAATAAATGAATATGCCAACAAGTAAGCGAGTGACATGCTCCACTTCAGAAAAAGAGCAAGAGAAGAAAAGCATGTGATGTATCAAATGAGTAGACACCATATGTGAAATTTACTTCAATAAATTATATCTTACTCCAACTCGAAAAGCCTCCTGGCTTGTCTGTTGAAGATGACGGGTATCCGTCAGATGATGGAACTTTTGACCAAGCTGGAGCTGCTGATTGTGCTGAACCGTCTATGAGCTCAGTACGGAGCTGCTCAGCATATTTCACAAGATTGGTAAAATCCAAAAGCTTGCTCTTCAAAACTGATGCTTCCTACGCATATTGAAAAAACAAAAAAAATGGAGTTCAGATAAATTTAGAAAAAGGAAACAAAAAGGCAAGGGATGAAATGACCAGGGAACCATCAATGCTAAGTCCCAAAGAATGTGTATTATGAAATCTGAAAAGCCGTGGTCAAGTTCACTTGGGCTAAATGATAAGACATTGGATGGTTATGGAAATTAAAAAATCTGACATTATGGAGAAGCATGGCCTTGTTCAAGGGAGCGCTGGAAATGTCATTTTTATGAAATCAGAAAAGCATGACACAGAAAAGGAGACTCTTAAGATCTTACAAAGGAAGAAATATAAAACTACAAGGGACTTGGCTTTTTTTCGCAATATATTACTGCAACTGGCCCTATTCGATGATTATAGCATAAAGCTACTGAGACACAATGTCTACAAATCTTTACATGGTAAACCTACATGAACAGAAAAGCCATGACTTGGTTAGGTTACTCTTTCTTATAGACTTAATTATACTAGCTTATACAAATCTTTACATGGTAAACCTACAAAAGACTTAATGATATAGGAGAAAGTTTAGTCTGGACTCTGGAGAGATATTAAACAGTTCCCCATAAGCATATTTAGCCATTGTAGACTTTTACATGCAAGAAACATCAAACTCAACATGCTACAGATCCAACTGAAAGCTCATAAAAGCCAAATATAGGTTGCACAATGCAATTTTCCTTTAAATGAGATACCGATAACCATTAAGTCTTTTATGAATTTTCACTAAAATACAGTGGTTACTTACAGGTAGAGCTTGAAGAGCAATCAGCACATGCCCAAGAAATAAAGCATCCAAACTACTGGGCCTACGAGGGGAAAAGGCAAAATCAAACCAAGCTGAATCAACATTGATGTTCATCCTGTGTTTTGCACATTGAAAGAAAAAAGTAATGTCAACAATTGCAGAGGCACCTGTCTCCAAAGAGAAAGGAGCCGTCCCCCAACTGAGTTGAAAGAGCTCCATATGCTAAGCTTGCCTTCCTATAGATCTGTAAGAAATGAGAGACAACAAAGAGGATTACAGATTAAGTAAAACTGAGCTCAGGGAGCAGAAAATTTTTAGAGCTTGATGGATAGTATGAAAGCAAATATTTGAACAATAAATTTTTTTGACAGTGCTTCAAGGTAGGAAAAGGATTATTCTTCTGCTTAAACTCCAGAAAATTGCAAGGTCAGAAAGACAGAGTCTAGAACTTGTAAGCGTGGAAGGAAAGAGAGCCATTAACTGATCAAATCAATAGAAAAGATTGCCCACTAGTAAACAAGAATAACAAGATCAGAGCTACAATCGACCTCAGTTTCTATTCTCTCAGAATTTTCATCAGTGATCCCGAAATGGCGCTTTACAGAAAGAGTTTTCTTTAAGTAGAGAATAGTTCCAATGGGCCATGGGAGATCAGACAAGTAGATCTTCTGTACAGAAGTTTTATCTGAAGCTATCCACAGCTCATATACAAGAGCATCCACAAGCCAGCTGCTAACCATCGCCTTCATTGATATCCATTCAGGGATAGTGCGAAAATCAGAGTCCAAATCGACAATACCATCTTCTCTTAAGCAATCAATGACCCCGCCTTTCTCGTTGTTGTACGCCACATAAGAGTCAGATTCAACAAATGGAATTTGATCTAAAAAGAGAAGAACATAGGCCCACGTCATATAGATTACCTTAATTGAGGCATTTGGAACTAATATGATTTATCAGACAAAATAGCATACCAATGAATTCTATTTATAGTTACGACTAAATTGCTAAATCTCTAGCACACTGTAAGACCACATTAACATGATAACCGACATTTGCAACAAGAGTATATTATGGATCACCAACAGCACAGCAACAAACTACATATGAACTAAAATGTAGAAACAGATACAGAATTATATTCAAAATTATCAGTAAAAGTATATTGACTAAATTCTTCCTACGTTACGAATTAGTTGCAACACATCCTTATCCAAGAGGTTTCATATTAGTTGCAACGTTACTTTATTTATTAATGGGTTCTCTTTATATCTCTCCTCATCACATGGATCCCTCTTTCTATTTCTCTGTCTTTCCTCTTCACATGCACTCCTTCAAACATTTGCCTCCCTGTATATTCCAACTAATTTAAAAGGGAGGAAGTAGTTTAGATGTGGCATTCAAGTCAGCTTGGTCTAATCAAAATCTATCAGAATTCAGCAGCTCGATTCAAAGAAAGTTCAATAGAAAATTGTTCACCTAGTAATTTTGCTAAAAGCACTACTTCTATTTTGCTTGTGAAAAGATAAGGGGGAGATCCAATCTTATAGATAACATTAATTTCCAACTCTTATTATGTTATTACCTCTCTCTTGACTGGTAATGTTTGCTAGTTATAGGCTTTTGAGTTATCCTAGAACACTCACATACTTGTATTATACTCAAGCCGGGTATTAATTTGTTCCCTTTTTGTATCCTTCAAAGTTGTAGGCAACACTTGATGTGTCAACTGTCACATGTAGGACTACCAAAAGTTGAGATAACTCAAATTTATGTTTACAAAACTATTCAAATCAAGAATACAAGAGTCACTTTATTTTAACAGATGAATTCTGATAAGTTAACTTTATAACTAATAACTTCTTTTTTTAAGGTTATATGTAATAAGTTCAAATAAGTGGAATTATGGTGTAGAGAACGTACTCTAACCATGCAGCTTTTCTTTTTTTGACTAAATAGTATGAATCCTTCCCATTGTTAGAGTTATCTCATTAAATCCCTCCCAAAGTGGGCTGTCACCACCTGAGAAGGGCTGTACATTTAATATGAAAAAGACGATCATTGCATATGGGATCAAGGGTTAACTGCAAACCTCTTAGTTACCTTAAAGATAAAGTTGCATACATCTAACCCCCCCCATCTCGCTCATGGGCTCATAGCATAAGCCTCTATAGAGTAGTTGCATGTCTGTTGATGTCAAAGTTTAAGCCCGTCCACACATGCACTAATTCATGCACCAATTCAGATCCATTCGATTTATATACTCTAGTGTAACATACTAGCGTATTACATGCACTATATAGACTACAAAGCAAAAGAATACTATGTAAAGAAGCATTATCATGTTGTTGGACAAAGCCTTGTTACTCTAGACATCTACGTATAGGTGTGTGTTCATATACTCCTCTAGCGTAAAATACTAACATTTCTAGATTGATACCAGCTAAACCTGTTTCCTTCATCTCAAAAAACCACAATAAAGTGACTTAGAATCTTTAATGTGCATTTACTTAGACACAAAAGGGAAACTCTTCCTAATGCTTGATTGCTGTGCAATCCACAAAAATCTAGTTCACGCTTCCGAGCAGTTCAATAGTTCTTCCTCTATAACGCTCACCCTAAATACTCTTAGTATCGTCCTGCATTCTATACATCCATCCCCCACCTTTCCCATCCTTATACAACTAACCCCATCCCAATACACACCTTCACTTTCCTCCTTCATACCCCTTCCACCACCTAACCACCCCTACCCCAACAACAACCACTTAAATTTTCTAGTTTCTGCGTTCGAAGGCGCATGGATAACTCCGAAACTCCACCAATCCAGATTAATCATCATCAAATTCAGCTGCGGAGAAAAACAATTTCTGAACCAATAAACCCTCTTTTGCATTTCCAAGGACCTACCCACCTATCTAACATCAAAAAGCAACCAAATTGACACGACCCACAAAGCATTTCTCTCAAATTAAAACAAATCACAATGCAGAAACAAATCATAACAGCAAGGAAAACCAATAACACTAACAATTTACAAAAACCCATAAATATTCAAAGACAAAGAAACAAATCATGAAGAACCCAGATAAAATTAAGAAAGAGGGCAATAAAAAATGGAACTTTAAAGTTAAAAAACAATACCTGAATCAGGAAAAGTGGAATGAAAGTACAAATCAAAAGGAAGACGTGCAAATTTGAGATAAAAGTAAACAGGCAAACAATTAGAGCAACCAGTGGGAAGCCCAAAACAGGGTTTTGTTGTAACAAGAGTCAGTTTTCTTTCTCTTGATTCTTCCATTAAAATGAGCTTGATTTTTCTTCAAATTTCTGGGTAAAATCAAGATAATTTTCTCACAAAAAAATGTGCAATGAAATGATATGAAATTGAGATTTATTAGGATTTTAGAAGTAGATGTTGAGAGAGGCTTAAGGAAAGGGAAAACAAGGCAGGGTTTCTTGGTGGTTTAGAATTTCAGATGCTTCGGTTCTTCAATTTCTTTCCACTTTTTTTTTTGTTTATCTTTTCATATTTATCACATACATCCCCATAAATGTACAAACTTTGTACATTAAGTGACATTTCCGTAAATAAAATGCCACGAATGTTAAGTTTGAAATTTTAAGTTGTGATTTTTTCTTATTTTAAAAATTATAGAAAAAAGGAAAATCACGAATTAATATTTAACTCATACAACTTAATATTATAAAATTTTATTTATGAAAGTGCCATTTGATGTAAGAATTTGTACATCTCCGAGATGAACTGGCACTCCCTCGATTTTAAGTAAACTTGTTTTTGGTTCCTTCTGTCTTATTGCCTCTATTCAAGGATGTATTTTGTTTAACTAATTTTGATTAATCTGTACTTACTAAGCTGAACTGCACTTAGAAGAATAATTTAAATGACATTACTTTATTTGGACTTAAAAATTGTTTTAAATAGGGTGTTGAACTTATTGGAACTTATCAAAACTTATTTAAGATTATGTTAATTAATCTGAACTTACTTTTATGTTGAACATAATAAATAGTGTCATGCTATATAAGTTGTATAAATAACTGCATTTTCCAGTTAAATAATAAAAGGATAGTCGTTAGCCTTTTTTAAATTTTTATTGAGCTAGTATTGTGTCTGACAAACCACTTAACTTGTTAAATTTTGAATAGTTGTTTGTGATAATTTAGTCTTTTGAGATTTTTGTGTGGATATTTAAGCAACTAAATTAAAAAAATAAATATAAGTATATATATAAAAACTTTGATCTTACTAATAGATATACTTAGGCTTCGTTATTTTGGACAGGGAAAAACTGAACTAAACTGCGAGAAAGCTGAACATGATAGGGTGTCTGAACTTAACTGAACCAAACTGCGAGAAACTGAACTGAAAATAAGTCAAAAAGAACAGCGCCTTATTAGATCAACTTGAAGGCATCACTTTGAGAATCACTACCCCAAATCCAAAATTCTTACCTAACCTATCGAAAAGTACACGTGTCTCTACCATTTTCACTTAGTACTTCAACTTCATCCTCTATGGCCAACAACTTCTCCAATGTCTTTCTAATTATGCACTTAAACCAACTAAACTGTGGGGTTAATAGAATTTTGGGAATTTTTCTAATTAAATTTAGGTATTTTGAAAAGATTGATAACTTGAACCCAGTACAAAACTTGCTAATTTTCTTTTGACCCCACAGATAAATTTTCATGATATGCCACACCTGCATCCATATTCAGCTCAACCAAACCCAAAGTCACTAGATGTACAAATATGTTTCAAAGTGTTCTTCCTATTGGGAATGTGGGAAGAAACCAAATAAAATCCACTTTTTTGAACCTCTTTCTTACTTTTTGGAACTAATCTCTTACTTTTTAGTGTCCGAACAAGATAATAAGAATAACTATTAAAAACAAATAAAATATTAATTCAATAGATAAACTCATTATTTATCTATCTATTATTTTACAATTCATAGTATTAGTTACAAAAATATATGTCAGCAAATCTAAGAACAAGAATGGACATTTAGCTTCCCTTGACCAAAGTCCAAAAACACTATCCACATCCAACTATCCAAGGACAAAATAGGACATTTGGCCCCCTAGATTTTGGCATTAATCAGTAATCACATAGTAGTATTAAAGAAAAACAAACAAGATAAAGGAAAAATAATAAAAAAAAAACATTATAAAATCATTTGTAAAGAAGTGTGATAAAGATTCAACAGTACGTGTCCTGCATATTTCATATATGCACTTTCCTTTCAACATTTGATGCCAATTTTCTAAGTTAGCTATACCCTTTACTTTGTCTTGTCTTTTTATGCCCAGAAAATCAGAAATACACCAAACAGAAAACAGTACTACTAAAAATTCTAGATTTATCCCTTCAATCTTCATCTTCTCTTTTTTTTTTTTGGGTACTTTATTGGCAAAAAACCTTGTCTTGAAATTTAGTTTCTTTTCCCATTTTGGGGGGACCCTTGTTTTTTGTTTAGTTTATACTTCTTCATAGTTCTTTATATAAATATAAATGAAGTTAAATTAATGCTCTTTCTTAGACTTTAGGTGCCCAATTATTGATATTATATTGTTCTCTCTCTATTTCACACTCTCTCTCTCTCAGTGGACTTCTTCTTCACATTTCATCAGGAAAAAAAACTACAGAGGAAGGGGGGGTTTCTAGGGTTTTGGTGAACTTTGAACATCTGGGTTTTACTTTGGTGAGTTTCTCTAATCATTTTAGCTTATGGGTTTTTTTTTTATTTGGTTTATGGGTTTTAAATTGTTGATGCTTTGATTTGTGTTTAGGGTTTTGCTTGTTTTTATGCTCTGCTTCTGTTTGACCTTTTTTTTGTTTGTTCAGTATGAAAAATTATGTCTTTTTTGCTGTTTTTTTGGGAATATTTGCATAGAAATGGTTGTTGGGTTACTAAAGTTGAAGTGGGTAGTTGGTTAAACTCTGTTTTAGTCGATTTTTATGCTTGTTGAATGAAATTGATGCTCTGTTTGGTTGGTTTTTGAAGTATAAAAATGAGGGTTTTGGGAGGGGAGTAGAAAAGTTGGTAACTTTAGCTTTGAAATAGAAATTTTGAGTTAAAGAGGGGTAGAAATTTTCTCCTGGTGTATTTATTTGGGTAGTTTCTCTCTCATTCTTTTCTTTTGTGGCCAATGATAATATACTTGTTTAAATGTTTCCCCTTCTCAATTATGTAGCTAATATGCTCTTAACTTTTTGTTCGACTTTGCACCTTCTGCTTTGTTGCCAAATTTCTACATTGAGTCTCCAGTAACACATTTTATTTGGTTTTCAGTGGCCAGAGAGTTCAATCTTTAGTATATGATAAAACCCTTGTTTAGAAACTGAATCTTTTGGGTCCTTTCTATTCTAGGATTACCTAAAACAAATGTCCATTCTAAATATAGCATGTAGTTTAATCGGGAAAGAAATAAATCTTGGGATTGTAGGAGTGATTTGTGTGCTTTGAGCAAAGCATGAGTTATGTTATTTATAGAGGGGAGGTGAGTATTTGAGCCCATAGTTACTTTTGGACTTCTGAATGGATGGAATCTATGCAACAGTGGTTAATGAATATTGTAGGGAGTGGAACCAGCGGATTAGTTGAGCTTAATTCATTTCTTTTGGGTACTGAGCATCCTGCCTTCTCTATCTTGATTTTCTCCCCCATTTTGGAGCCGACTAAATATGAACCAAACAAACATGTTGTTCATCTTCATCGAACATTTTGTCTGTTTTGCAGGAAGATGAATTTATTCAATTGTTGGTATTCTTGGAGAGAATAATTTATTCTTTTGGATAGGATGGCAACTGAGAGTCCTATTAGGATGCTTGAGGCACGTGGACAATGGGCCTCTCACAAGGAGGGTGCAAATTTTTCTTCAACTAAGATGGATTTGGATGAGGAGGCTTTACTTGTTAAGGGTCACAAATACCGCGGTGGGAGGATTGCTGTTCCCAATCGAAGTGGTAGTGCACCCCCAAACATGGAAGGCTCCTTTGCAGCCATAGAAAGTCTCATGCAAAACTCAGGTCTTAGTGCTAATTTGGCAAATCTAAATTATGACAAAGATTCCAGAGGGCCTACAGGGCTGTTGGTTTCTTATTCATCTCTTGGTTCGAATTACTCTTCCAATGTCGATCCCCAGTTTCATTACTCTCCTGCCTCTGGTTTTGATCAACATTTGGCGTCCAGTCATGTCGGCAATAAAGTGGGATTGACTTCTTTCAGAGGCAGCAGTGATAACTTCTTGCGTTTATCTCGTGGCGTCCTCCCAACACATGAGGAGGAGTCTGAGGATGATAGGTCACCACATAAGTCTTCTGATGATGTCAGAGACAGGAACTCTGTTGTGTTGTCAGGACATGAATCATCCTCATCAATTGGCGAAACTAGAATTATTTCAGATCTCGCAAAGGTGTACTTCTTGTTTTTGACTCTTCAGTCTTCACTGTTTAAGATAGAGTAAAATGATATTGTCTTAACTTTTAATTGAGATGTTCCATCTTGCAAGATGTGCCACATTTCTTAGTTTGTTAGATGAATTGTAATTCGACTTGAGAGAATATTAATAATCTGGCCTATTATCAGAGCTTATTTCAAATCTGTGACAATTTCGTACTACTAATTTGGGATAATAGACTGTTTGCTTGTTGCATAAGTTGCAGCTGTGAGTGTATGTGTTTGCTATTTAATACTTTTCTAATATATGACTTTAGATTCTAAGATCACTTCCTTAACAAAATGTTCTATTAGTATTGTGCTCGTCCATCTCTCTATCTTCATTCTCCAACTAATCTTTTATATGTAAAATATTTCAGGACGAACTTACATGTATGTCGTCACCTGCAACTGGAGCAGCAGGTGACGGAGCTAAGAACATTAATGCTGATAAGCCTTCCTTGCATGGAGAGCTAACGAGTTCATCAACGGCAGAAGCATCCGGTAGCTCTGCAGATGGTAAAGCATCAGCAAGCCCTGTTTTGAGATCATTATCTTATGATTCTAGACAAGCCTCATTGCCATCCATTCAAAACGAAGATCATATAGTTTTACATCCAGAAAACAAGACTTCGGTTAGTGGTGATGCAGAAGTAGCTAACTTGCAAACAGGGATTAGGGCTTTGAAAATATCTGGCCCACCACACTTAGAAAGCCATGGAGGTCGAGGTGAAAGGCAGAACAGCCTCCAAACCAGTTTATTGCAACACCAAATGCACCAGAGTGGTACCTTTCAGTTTCAAGGCTCTATGCCTCAAATAGTTTCTCAAGGAATAAACAACTCATATGGTGTTGCAAACCAATTTTTGCATGGTGGGAAGTTTTCCTCAACGGAAGTTCAACCTGTTCTTCACTCATCAGGTTTTACTCCTCCACTTTATGCTACTGCAGCAGCTACATATATGCATTCGGCAAGTCCATATTATACTGCTGCGCAACCACCTGGAGTAATATATCCTTCACAGTATGGCATGGGTGGATATCCTTACAATGCAAATGTTATTCCTCCTTTTATGGCTGGATATCCCTCACCTAGTGCTGTCCCTTTAGCCTTTGATGGTGCTTCTGTTGGCTCTGACGTTAATATCCAAGTTTCTGGGTCATGGGGAAGCAATTCACAAGCAGTTGACTTGCAGCATTTAAAGCAGTTTTATGGACAACTTGGATTTGCACAGCCTTTTGTGGATCCCCGTCTTCAATTTCACCAGTCTTTCGCTGATCTATACAATGTTCCTGGTCAGCTTGATCCTTTGGCATTGCGAGGGGGTGTTGTTGGGAACCAGGTGAGTGCTTTTAATTCCAAGGCTGGACCTGATTTTTCATCTGTTTCACTTGATCATAGACCTCAACATCAGGGATTTGGTGGACAGAGTAATATAAGTCAGAGAAGGGAGCAAATAATGGGTACAGATTATGCTGGGAGCTCAGCTAATATGGGTTTCTTCATGCCTATACCAAACTCGTCTCTTGCCAGCCCCGTTTTGCCTGGATCTCCAATTGCCGGTAGTCTTCCTGGAGGAAGAAGTGATGTGGGTTCTCCGAATTCTGGTAGAAGTGGGAGTTTTTATACTGGTTGGCAAGGTCAAAGAGGTTTTGATAACTTAAATTATCAAAAGCCTTACTCCTTCCTTGAAGAGCTAAAATCTGGTAAAGGTAGAAGGTTTGAGTTATCTGAAATTGTAGGTCATGTGGTTGAATTCAGGCAAGTTCATCTGCAGTATGCAATCTTTCCAATTCAATATTATTTTAACACCTTTTTTAGGATAGAAGTGATTTTGTACACCTCTTTCAGTGTTGATCAACACGGGAGTCGATTTATTCAACAAAAACTAGAAAATTGTAGCATTGAAGACAAGGCATCTGTGTTTCAAGAAGTTCTCCCTCATGCTTCCAAATTGATGACGGATGTTTTTGGAAATTATGTTATTCAAAAGGTAGGCATTTTTACCTTGCGAATTTTCATTGCACTAAGGAATGTATGCGTCAATATAAAACAATACCTTCAATATATTGCAGTTCTTTGAGTATGGAACCCCTGATCAGAGGAGGGACCTAGCTAAGGCACTTGCAGGTGAGATCTTGCCATTGAGCCTGCAGATGTATGGTTGTCGTGTCATCCAAAAGGTATATGCCTAAAATGATCTTTCTGCAGTATATACATTTATGGGGACCAATTCTTTTGAACATCTGTCTGTATCTACCACTGTTTCATTTGGTGTTTTTCTTATCTTGCTATATATGCATTTCAGATTAAGTTTCTGCTGTGTACTATAATTTCAATTGTTTCTATCGTTGTTTCTATCGTGATTGGCTATTACTTCTCATATGTTCGTCCTTTGATCCGTTTGATTGGGTACTCTTCTGAGTATCTCCTGGTTTCAAAACATGACTGACCTGTGAATGTTAAATAGAATGATGTTAACATCGGAGATCCCTGCTCTACATTCTAATCTGGACTTGTGTCATACAAAACCAAGTGAGCAGTGATGTTGTATGATTGGTTTGGTATAAATTTATGAGATGAATTGGCTGGGTATCCTCTTGTTTTCCTTCAGGCAGAATTAGACTTGTTTAAGTAGCTGGCTGGGTGTCGTTCCTTTTTAACTTTTATGCAATGGATTCTGGAGATCTAGTTTATGTCTAATGATATTTGGCTAAACCCTTGAGTTTTAAAGATCACTTTCTAAGTTTGTAATAATTGGTGCTTTGCCGAAGCAGTGAGTGGGTTGTATCAGGTCTTCTCTCTCTTGTCATGGCAGATTTATTATTTTTGGCTTATTAAGGAGCTAGGGACCCTTTCCCTATGGATCATTTGTGCCTTGACAAAGTATTCTGCATGCTATTCCGCCTTGATTTAAATCATTTGAAATGATTGATATTCTCATGTGTATTTCTGTGTCTGTGCAAAGTTCATCTTAACGTTTTGGTCCATAAAAAGGATATACTATGTGGGAATGAAGAATAGAAATTGAGTTGCTTGGTCTCTGATAAAATTCAACTCCTGACAAATATGTGCAAATTTCTGGTATGCACATGTCTTAACGGGGTTGTCGTCTTTAATATTGTACAGCTTGTGATGTATTGTTTTTATGATGGATGTGTTTGGAGGTTCTCCCTTCAATTATGTATTGCTCTTGCTCTGCAATCAGTAGCCAGTTGCAAGAAGATGTGATAACTTTTATTTTCTATGAGATTCATGACAATGCGAGTTAAACCTTATGTGGTAGGATCTATCTTGTATTTCCCACATTAAAGGTGGAGAAATGTTCTGGCCATCTGAATTGGCTGTCTTCTTGCTTTGTACTAGCCATCATGCTCTATATTTTCAATCTTGTGATGATTTCTCTTTACTTCTGTAATACTTTATGCTTGGAGTTCATTAATACTCTTAATTTTAAATCATCTGATAATTGCCATTCTCATCTGTAATGGGTTATGTTTTGTTTTCTGCCAAAATTCTACTTTGCATTTACTTATTACATACTTCCTCCGTTTCAATATAGATGCTAGATAGAGAAAGTGAGGAGTTTTTAAGAAAGGTAGAGAGAGAAAGTGGGAGACCACCACTTTTTGAATAAAAACATTTATTAAGGAAAAAGTATGGGTATATTAATGGAGAAACTGGGCACCACCAACTTTTTTAGGACATGACTACATGAGGATGGTATTTTTTCAGTTCATGGTATTACTAGAGAACGACATATTGGCAATAAGGTTATATGGAACCTAGTTACCAACTTTGCCATTGTATCAGACTACCAGTAATAATAAACCTGTTTATTATTATCGTGCACCATTTGAGGCATCAGCGTAAAATTATTTAGGATGTTCTCTTGTGAAATGTAAGATTTAGAAATTCTTGGCAGAGTATATTCGGTGGTGTGATATGATTTAGATTTCAGGATATGGTTTTAACTAGCTGTCAAACCTGTGTGTTGACGGGTGAACTCTAATGTTTTAGAAGTAGATAATTTTCCTTGATATATTTACATGCAATCAGCATATTGAAGTTAAATAGTCAATACTTCAATTTGTTATTTTCTTATTTGATGTCCCAATGCACCGGCTAAAAAATAATTCTGTAAGAATAAGAGGTATGTGCATTGTAATGTAATGAATCTATACTACAAATGGGTCTTATTTTTGAAGTATATTTCTTACTGAATCCAATGGTAAAAAAATGTAATTTTTCGAATTATAGTAGCTAATGTTACGGCTAGTCAATTTAATCCGACAATTTCTTGTGGTTTGGAAACATACGCTGATTTGTGTTCATCCTAAATCCTAATTATCTATTGATATTAAGAGGTATCAATTATATTATATGACATAGCATGACCAGGTGGTGCTCTCTAGGGGTGATAATGAGCTTGACAAGTTCGGGCTCGGGTCGGTCAAAGCTCGGCTCGTTGTGGCTCGGGTCGAGTTCGGGCTCGACTTGAGACTTAAACGAGCCGAGCTGAGCTAAGCAAAGCTCGGCTCGAAAAGCTCGTGAATAGCTCGATTATTATTTTATACTAAAAAAATATTTTATATTAAAAAAATGTTTTATATTAAAAAATTATATTAAGTATCTCTTTTAAAATATTAACTAAGGTATATGTGAGAAGAAAGATAAAAAAAAAGAGTAAATTTCCCAAACGAGCTCGAGCCAATAATCAAACCCGAGTTCGAGCCGAGCCTGAAAATGAGCTCGAGCGCAAAAACTAATCACGAGCTCGAGCCGAGCTCGGCTCCCCCAAGCTCGTCGAGTTCACTAGCCGAGCTGAGCCCATGAAAAGTTAAACGAGCTCGAGCCGAGCCCAGTGCTATTCGGGCTCGGCTCGTTCGATAAGCACCCCTAGTGCTCTCTATGCTCTGAAAAAGTTACCCATTTATATAGGTGGTTAGATTAATATTGCTTTAAATATTTGTTCCAGGCTCTTGATGTTATTGAGGTTGATCAGAAGATTGAACTTGTTCGTGAGTTGGATGGACATGTCATGAGATGTGTCCGTGATCAGAATGGAAATCATGTAATCCAAAAGTGTATTGAATGTGTTCCATCAGAAAGAATTGGTTTCATTATTTCAGCTTTTCGTGGTCAAGTTGCTAGTTTGTCAATGCATCCTTATGGGTGTCGGGTTATACAGGTGATATATGTTCTGGCCTTCTGGGTATTGGAACCTATATAATCTCTCCTTGTTTCTTACTGACATTTCTGATGTCGAATTCTTATGATAGAGAGTCCTGGAGCATTGTACAGATGAGTTGCAAAGTCAATTTATTGTGGATGAGATACTGGATTCTGTTTGTACCCTTGCCCAAGACCAGTATGGCAATTATGTTACCCAGGTTGGTTCTCCATCCTCCAACCCATTGATCCCACTGCACCTTCATTCCAGCATATCATATGAAGTGTTTTTTTAGCCTATATATTAACAGGATAAGGCACTCTAAAACACATTGTCATTAGTGATAAGAATATGAAGAATGGAGTTCATTGTCTCTGGGGAGGGATTTACTTTTGTTCTGATGATGAAAAGACGGGCATTATTTCTCCAGTCTAGACATTGAGAGTAATAACAGTGAACTAGCCAGGTTTTTGTCAGATGATCTTAACACAAACGAAGACTTATAATATAGTGTACAAGGAGTTGATTGTCACAGATCCTGATTGTCGTGGTGCTCGGTGCTGCAACCTGCATAGCTGCCTTGGACATTTTCCTGTGCAGGGATTCTGAGGCCTGGAATATTTGTAGGTATTTTAAACTGATGAGGAAAAACGAAATTTGAGGAAGCAGATGCAAGTCAATTTGATATTAGATTAATCCCTTCTCCTTGCACCAACAATCTTACCCTTTTGAAAGGACTAGAAACTTCGACGATTTGGACTAGGTAGAGATTCCAAATTCACTCAGTATCAACTTGATACTGAGTGAATTTGCACATGGCACACTTGAAGAGACTTTCTGTGTAGGTGAAGTCCACACGTGAAATGATGTTGTAATATTATGAATTGCTAAAATGTGCTGAGAATGAAAGATAGGTGTTTCTCATGTTGGGAGATGCGATCAAAGACTTTATAACTGATGTTGCCTGGTTTCCGCAGTATTTTAGAGAAGAGTGGTGAGAGAGACCTGGGGTGTGGGATTTTGAGAAAATGAAAAACAAAAAGTAATTCATGGAGAACTATCTATGCAAACTAAATTTCCTGGCATTTGAAATGAAATGAAGAATTTCAAAAATAAATGACAACTTGCAGTGGATGGAGCCTGGTTGGCATTCGTGACAAGGTCCGTAGTGAATTATCTGCGTTAGGCAAAATGTATCAACAATATGTATGTCTAATATTCTGAAAGGTTTTGCTATCAATGCATATAAGATTGCACGATGTTGTAATCAAGCTCCTTCCTCATCAGTGCTCCATTTGATTGTGGTTTTACAAGTTCATCGTTATTTGCTAGTATTTTTTCTCTGAGACTGTAAAAAATGTACTTCATATGATTTATCTGATTTGTGTTCCTGCAGCATGTTTTGGAGAGGGGAAAGCCTCAAGAGCGGAGCCAAATCATAAAAAATTTATCTGGGCAAGTTATCAAAATGAGCCAGCATAAGTTCGCGTCAAATGTTGTAGAGAAATGCCTCGATTATGGTGATGCTGCTTCGAGGGAACTTATGATTACTGAAGTCATTGGGCAAAATGAGGGAAATGATAACTTGTTGGTAAGTTTATTAAATGTAAATTCATTATATGTTTCTTTGCTGCGGAGCTGCCGTCATTGCTAAGGCAAATTAGATAATGGTTATGTAAGCAGCATTAGAAAGAAATTTGATCACAGTGAGATTAATATATGGCAGATAAATCCTCTTTGAATGAACAGCCTTTACTAATTAGATGGAAGAAATTCCTTTAACAAGTGATTGTAGAGTATAATTTGAGTATAATACGAACCTTCTCACAGGTTATGATGAAGGACCAATATGCTAATTATGTGGTCCAGAAGATTCTTGAGAAGTGTACAGAAAATCAACGAGATCTGCTTCTCGGTCGTATCAGAGTGCATCTCAATGCTTTGAAGAAATACACCTATGGAAAGCATATTGTGGCTCGTTTCGAGCAGCTGTTTGGAGGTCTGTTTCCTAATTTTATAATTTAACCATAGGTGGGTGCTAAATACTTGGACAGTATCTAGGTTGTGTCAAAATCTGCATATGATGTTTGTTGGAAGGCACACACAATTACCGAAATTTTATTGACTACTAATATCCCTCATAATATGTTGAGATGAAAGTCCTAAAGTTATATCATTGGATTCATCTTACTTTCATCATTACTATACTATTGTAGTTTTTGTAACATGTGCCAAGAATAGTAATAAATGGTCTAAGTTCGAAGCCGTGACTATCAGTGATATGGTCAGTAATCACTTATCACCTGAAAACTGATGTTACTCCGAAAATTATCCATCTTTGATTTCATATTCTTATTTCTGCTCCCTCGCTAGCAACAAGAAGTTTCATACACTCTCTGAAGATATCCAGAAAAGTATCACGTGACATCCTTCTATTAAGAAATTAGGATAATGAGTGCATATTCAGATGGAGGAGTGGGTTTTGACTTTTCCATAGAGATTAACGTCACACCACCACACAATTGAACTGACACGACACGAACATGAAATCAATTGAACCCGGTCCAATATGATCAATTTTTTTATGCATGCAATTATCCTATATGGTCTATATTTATTGATATATTTCATGACTAACCCGAAACTAAAAACGAACAAGACCTAGTTACCCAAATTGCGAACTCTACTTCGCATCTTCATAAACATGTATTTGTTCACTTGAGTATTAATAACTTACATATTTCTAATGCAACTTCCTGCTGGAGTTGCAGAATTTCAAGCACAAGGATCCTGAATGGTTGCGGACCAAATTAGCTATGAGTTAGCAGCTTTAAAAGCACGAAATGATTTCGAAAAGATGTTGGTTTTTACATTTGGAGGAGGTTGAGATGTCGTCTGACAGCTTATGTTGTACTTCTATCATTCCCCGAGCGCTTCTACACAGAATTTCTTAGGGTGGATGCTGTAAAGTTTAGTAAATTTGTGTATACAACAGAATTTGTGTAGTTACAGGAGCTGATAATCATCTGGGCTTGGTTAAAGAATATTCAATCAACTATTGGTATAGCTCATTTCTTTTTTTTTCTTGTAATCTTCTCTTTTACAGTAGTCTGTTTCAGTTATCACATTAGAAAGTTCACAATTAAAATCTTGCTGTCATTTGCGCTCATGTGTAATTTGGCTAGTGAGTCATGATAGGAGGATGAGATGATCATGATTGGCAATAAGAGTAGGGATCCATGGGAAGATTTAAAGACACAGCTGTTTGTGGATCTGATTGGTCTCACCGAATTTACGTGTGAGGCACGCAGCACGGTATTGTTAAACAGTACAACAGATCTCCCATTAAAATTATACCCCTCTTTCGAGCACAAATTAGAAAGTGCGATGTCAACTAGTTTATCTGGTAAAGTTATGTTGGGTTTGTGTCCAGTTGCCATGAATCGAGATATGTATAATCACGCTCGTACAATTAAGATAAAGGACAGATCAATGGAAATCTCACTACCTCCGACAAGCACAATGCGAGTTCGAAACTCTTCACTCCACCCTTCCTTCAGTGAAGTAACGCTCGTTGCATTCTTGAGGTAGAACCTATTGGTAGTGCTCAGGCCTGAGGGTGGTTGTTAATGTGAATGAAAATTGACAAGTGATATCATATTTGGGGTTTTTAGGATGAATTCTCAAGAGACGGGATCTTATTAGAATCGCCTTAATCTGTACTTTCATAATATCAACTTTCTATAATTTTTACTAATACGAAATTGAAGACATAGAAGGTCAAAGATACGTCTTTGAGACTGTGCAAAAGAGAACAGGACTTATATTTTGGGACGGAGGAAGTATTTGATTTGGTATTCAAATCCACAAGATTTGTTAATAATGAATTAAAATTTTGGAAGTACATAAAGAGTGTTGATATATGAATTAAAAGAAGGGAATATTATTTTCTATTATAAACTTTACTTGCAAATAAAAATGAGTGATTTTTTTTCTAGGCATTCGAAAAGAAGAGTGAAATTTATTGTATGATAGTACTAGTAAAAGCTTGTGATTGAAGTTCTAAAGATACTCCTACTATTGATGGTTTTGAGATGACCTTGTTCTATACTTCTATATACAACTACAGAACTACCCCATTCTGGAGAGAAACATGGTAGTGCACATTGCACAAAATTTGAAGTCTGATTGTATAATATTAGTGAAAAATGTTGGTGTACAAAGAAAACTTGTGTTCCTTCATTGTTGTTCTAATCTACAACAATTTAACTTCATGAATTCTACCAAATTTAAAAAAATTACACCATAAAAGCTCAAACATGAAGATAGCTTAGAAGCGAGACTTTCGTTTACGAGCAGTATATTTAGTATCTGCAGGAACCGTGGCGCCTTTCCTTCTCATCTGATCTTTTTTCTGCAGAACCCATTCTCTCCCTTTAGTTTTCTTACCGAGCTTCTGCCTTTTCCTGGGTCTATGCCTGTCTGAAACTGAAACCTGTATGTTTCAACATAAAATTTGCCATGAGACTATTGACTGAACAAAACAGGAGCACCACCTATGGCAAGTGGTTGAGGAACATGAAAAGAGCACAAGAACGATTTTTCCAGCTCATATCCAAACTCACCGTTTTGTTTTCTTCGTCTCCACTACTTTCATCATCAGAGCAACTTACACCATCTTCGCCTTTGGCTTTCGGAGTAGCAGAACTTAAGGACGGTGGACCACAGGTGAGAACAAGGTATTCTTTTCGACTTTTTGTACTGTGATAGGGAAACACGTGTTATATTAGCTTAAAATTGAAATTCATATGCTCAAGTACCTTTGTTTCCCTCGGAATTTACAAGTCATACACAAAAAAGTAGAAAACAGCTAATTAAATGCAACATTGAGCAAAGGAAAAAGATTAGCGTGAAAGTTTGTTTTAGGTGATGTTACAACTTACAATCAGCCATTGGTCCAGCCTCAGCATATAGATAAGATAGGGTCAGAGACTAAGGGTTCATCCTATTCACCTTATTTTGCTGAACTAATCTGAACTTATTAAAACTTATCTGGGTTTATCATGAACCCTTTTATTTTAGATGACGGTAACACACCTTAAAAATTCAGTTTTTTGTCCGATTGAACTGTGTTTATTTTCAGGTTACCCAGCTATAAGGCTACAACCATAAAATGATAAAAACTAGCAAGAAATTGGAAATGAGGTGTTTTAAATCTACCAGGTGAACCAAAACAATTGTGGCCAAGATATAATTTACCTATGGGGAAAGTCAACTACCACACCGCCAGCAAATCCAGCACGCATTGCAAAACCAAGGATCAGCTCCCGCTGAGCTGTATTTTGGGGATACACCTGAAGTACTGCTCTAGCTCCTCTTGCAAGGGACCTATACAATGATCCAAAGAAAGCCCTGCAACCAATAAATGTATGGGTCATAAACAGGAGGGCAAATAAGGAAACTTGTTTTCTGTGAGTTGTTAAATTTTTATATTTAATGAGGGATATGGAGAAAATTTCTTGAGCTATTTTAACTTACTAACAGGTGTGCATACTGAAGAAAATAAAGCACTACTAAAACAACATAAATCAGGTGTGCAATAACCCATACTTCAATCTCAGTCGAGGCTCGTGAGAGGACTTGTCTGCATTGCATAACCACTGTTTGATCAAAACAACATAAACAAAATGATAATTAAAAACTTCCAAATGAGGACCTGAGTACGTAGCTGCTTTCACTCAAAACCAAAAAAATAAAATAAAATAAAATATAAAATAATGCAGGCAAGAACCTGGACAGCAGAGATACTGATTGCACCATCAATAACTCCAGGACGTAGACCTAGCCCCTGCAGCAAACCAAATATTAAAAAACGGTAAGCTGGGTTATATAAATTATCGGAGACGTTAATCATTATTGCAAGTCATGAGTTCAACTGAAGATCACATTCTTGCAATCCAACAAAGAATGCGACTTCAAGTTGTATCCATCATCAAGTACCAGCATTAGTCAATTTGACAATAAACCTACACCACTACAACTCTCAGCACAAAATGTTACACCATCACATTAAAAGCACCATTCACATCATCTACACAAGTTAACTTCAATTAAATTACAACAGTGTCATCTCTGACAGAAAACATTGCTACACTTTAATTATCTGATTGCCATAACAAAGGAAAAACCGAAAACCCATTATCCATCCACAAAGCCTAAGATATGCAAAAAAAAAAAATTGTCCATAGATGTATCCTCACATGCACATATTATCAAGAAAGCGTCATATGTCTGTTTATTCTTCATCTTACATCCACGAACCTCCTTGGGGGGGGGGACGATCCCTTAGGCCAGTTAAATGATCTTACAAGAAAGTCTTTGCTCTCCAGTGGCAGTTTGTCCTTGTACAAACTCATTTTACCAGGCTACAGGTGTCTTCACACTTTGTCATGTCATCATGTTATTTTGTGATCGTGACTAATGAATGGCAACAAAATCATATAACAGGAGAGTGGGGGATGTAAAACACTTCTAAGATAAAACTTACTGGCGTACGAAACACAATAAAATTAGACAAAAAAGGTTAGTCTAAAATAAACCGCTTTTTTTTGCCCACGTACCATGAGCAATTCAGAATCTACAAGCAGGAAGATAAGTAACGATGGCACTAACATATAACACCCCCCCTCTTTCAACTTAGTCTCTCTACCAAAAATGAAGAAAAGATTTTGACATTATGGATAACACAGAGCTACCTGTCCCATGTCGGCAAGTAGAAGATCACCATCAACCTCCCGCTCCAATGCAACATCTGAAATAAGTGTAAAAAGAAGTAAACAAAACAACGGTTCAAGCAGCAGTTTATACTACAAAGATCAAAAGAAAAAAATTAAAATAATTGAGATACCTAGCATAGCCTCAGAAATATCTAAACCGATCCAATGATGCCCATTCTCGGACAGTGTCTCTCCACTCAGCCCTGATCCGCAGCCTATAGAAGGAAAAAAAGGAAAAAAAGATAAATTCACCAAGGCCAAGCATGGATGACATGTGTGACATATATGAAGATCCCTCCATGCAGCTAATTTCCTTTTGATAATTATTGTAGATAGGGGTTCCAGCTGTATGAAAATCGTCATTTACATGCATTTACACGTCATAAATTGAACGCTTTGAGTTGATTGTCATAAGACATGTACCCACTATACCACGCGATACACAACTATGGAATTAATACACATCTTTGCAAGCTTGTTACAAATTTACAATTACAAAACAGAAAAGGTATTACTCATCCAGCTAAACGTCTTTTTTTGCAGAAGTCAAGATTTCCAAGTATACAAAAAAACACAAGGAACTGAAAATACAGGTTTATAACAACATTGTATCCATGCTCTTTTGCTGTTACAGACAGAACACTTTTAGAGTAAATATGTACAAGCTGAATTAATAGAACCATAAGTTCCATAAATCATGCGCTTCTTCCAGCTTCCAAACTAAAGAAAATACAATTTAATAACATCAAATGATTCAAACCATAGTTAATTTAAAAGGCAATGACAAAATAAAATGGCAAAACAAAGACAAAAAAAGTAAAGAGAAAGTTGTATTACCAATGTCAAGGAGCAATCTGGGTTCTCCATCATCAGGCAAGGCAAGCAACTCCAACGCTCTTTCAGACAACTTTGCCTACAGGAAAGCATCCAAAAAAATAGGGCATATGAGAAGGAGCAAAACCAAATTCATAATTACATAAACATCATACAGTATTAAGTCCAAAGAAACAAATATTGCAGCTCTTTATATGACATTTTCTCCATTCTGAATGATTGTCGCAACATTCTCCCAGGTATTGCAAATTGATCGAACAATCACGCTATCCTTACAAAACAAAAATTACTTAAAAGGCTACAACAAGCACAAATATCCATGTTTCAAACTAACCACACCAGCATTGAGTCCACAACGTTCCGAAATCTTGGGAGACTATACAAACATTATTTGGAACGACTATAGGCAAAGTTTGTAAGCCTACTAAACTACTCCGTCTCGTGCCAATTGCTTTGTGGGGGTTAAAAAAAAAAAAACCTCAATTGAGCCTGTAAATACTCGAGTTTTTAAAACCTAATTCCCATTGGATTTTAATCAACACACATCCAAAAACCAAATAAAGCTTGTTTATTTCCACCACAAACAATCAAAAAATTACATCCAGGCAGCAGAAACAAACAGCTACACAGCAACCAAATTACTCACAACATCTAACTTCGACAGAAATTATCACAAAATACAATCTTGCAGCATGACAAATTCTTCAAAAGTAATACACAAAGTTTCTATCAGGGTAATTGATAGGAATTTTACAAAGTAAACCTCAAAATCATGCACAAATATCATATGGGTTTTCAAGATTGACAAAAAAAAGTTACTGGGCACGATTTAGAATCAAATTTAAAGCAAAAATTAAAGATATTATTCAGAATTGAAATTAAAAAGGGGAAAAATTGGACCTGAATATCGATGATTCTAGAAGAAGAAGTGTACTTTCGAGCTTCAGTTTGATCGTAGAATATCTCCGGCGGTGCTAAAAGCTCCGGTCTTGCCGACATGGTTGTGTATAAGAGGAGAGAGAGAGAGAGAAACAACTAAGCAAGTGTTGAATGCTGCAAATAAGGTTGGAATGAAAGAAGGGTTTTGGGTTTTTGGTGTTACTTCACCAATCGACGTCTCGTATCCGTTCTCGTGTCGATTTCGGATTGTGCTTAAATTATTCTCCCCCGTTCTTTTTTAGATGTAACACGTTGACTTTAATTACTATATTCATCCACTTCCCTTTGACCATCAATAGTTAGTATAAGAAAAGATATAGTCATGTGGGATCTTGTTGAATTCGTCTTGGTATACCCTTTTCAAATATGTATTTATTACAATTTTTAAAATTAGAGAAATTGTGGGTCAAAGTTGTATCTCAACAAGTGTGGAAAGTCAAATGTTACCTCTATTAAAAAAACCGAAGGAGTATTAAAAACTATATAAATTGTAATATAGTAATAACATAATATGACATGTCCTTGTTGTAAAAAAAAACATAATATGACATATTGATCAATAACTTTATGTTCGTGTCGTGTCAGTTTTGTGTTGTCTCTCAATAACTTTATGTTTGTGTCGTATCAGTTTCGATTGTGTAATTGTATCGAATTAGAGATTACCAACTCTACTTGAGGTTCTAAGTTTGAGTACTTCTACTAGTACATGTCAAGACTTTACTTGCCTTTTCCTTCCTTGAATATGTCGGGATTGTTTGGACTAGTCTATGACCCAAGAGTTCTAGATAGGCCTGAATGATACAAGATAACTCATTTACAAACTCTGCCCTTAAAAAACACTTTATATAGAATATATCCAAGTGACTAAATTTCAGCTTAAGATGATATAAGATGTTGATAGTGTTACATAGTGATGTTACAAAAATGCCTTTTTAAATTCATGAAACGTAAATTTAGCCAATAAAAGTTAAGCCAAATAGTTATACCCTTTCATACATTCATTTTACAGTATATAATTGTTTTGTCCTCTTTCAATTCAACTCATAAAGCAAATTATATCCCTAACTTATAGCAAAACTCTTCATACTCCCTCCATTACATAATGTTAAATATATAATTATATGCTCTAGTTAATGAGAAATCACCATTTGTATATTTGACTTTCAAATCACAATTATCAAAATGCATAGAGAAGGAGAATTGTAACTCGTCATTCACATCGAAATTTTGTAAATTAAATAGCATTTTCTTTGTCTTCCTTATGTAATTTTAGATAAACGATCACATTAACTGTGTCAAAATGCTTAAATCTAGTTGTTAATCTCCTCCTTTCTCGTTTCTTTAATACTCCCTCTGTCCCAAAATATAGTTCTCATTTCCCTTTTTTCACGGTAATTTACGTAAGTAGAATATAAGAGGGATAGTAAATATTTTTTGTTTATTTAAATAAATGTTGTATGGGAAAAGATGATTTTAGAAGAGAAAATGGAGAATAATTGGTGAAAGAGCATTAATTGTAACACTTGGGTTGAATAAACAAAGCAAAAAACAAAATTCAAGAAGCAAATAAATGATGGGACACGATTTTTCTAGACAAATTACGAAAAAATATGGAACTAAATATGGAAATGGGAACAATATTTTGGGACACCCAAAATGGAAATGTGAACTATATTTTGGGACGGAGGGAGTACTTATTTGTTAAGTGGGTCCAATCCTCTTACTGTAATTTCTTTTACAACTTTTGCCACGGTGATATGTACAGTGCACATATCAACGTGACTAATTGTTAATTTATCAATAGATTATATGGCATTGTTAGAACCAAATCTATAGTGTTGGTACGATATATTTAATTATGTAAAGTGTTATTAAAACAAGTACTCCATCCGTCCCATAATATAGTTCACATTTCTTTTTGCACAGTATCCAAGACGTACCTTTGACCTACAATATCTTCTATTTTGTATTAGTAAAAAATATAAAAAGTTGATAATATAAATGTAGACATTGAGACGAATCTAACAAGACCCCACATGAGTATTTTTTTTTGTATACATTAATGAGAATATTTGGTCAAAGATTTTAAAGTTTGACTCATAAAATGGAAATGGGAACTACATTATGGGACGGATGAAGTATATATTATCACCTCCTTAACTTTCGTAATTGATCTTCTAATTTGTTTTAGTTCATAAAATACTAAATTACACTCTTAATATTCTTGTGAGCAACCTACATATCTTAAATTTAACCTATCACAAGCCTTTGGTTGTTTTTTTTAACCGTAAACCATCTTTCCATGGTCATAATTTGACATTGTTCATCAACTTCTAATGATGTTTTCTTGCATTGTCTCAATTTTTAATTTCTTGATACATACTTGAAGTTGTTTCTTAAATAACCTAATCTACTTTATATATACAAACCATACACCATAAAAGTATTTCTTTCCTTTTTCCATCCAAATCAATGTTCTTTATATTGTTTCACACATCACAACATAATCATACGTATATACCATATTTAGTAACATAAGTACACTTCTTTTTTGTACTTTAGGAATAATTATTAATTTAGATTATCACATTACACATATATAATATATAGTTCTTTGAATTATTTTCTAAATCATGCATAGGACCAATGGAATTTCTGGCACACACCAAGCTTGTGCTGCATGCAAACATCAAAGGAAGAGATGTACTGATAAGTGCATATTAGCTCCATTTTTTCCAGCTGAAAAAGTGAGAGAATTTCAAGCAGTTCATAAAGTATTTGGTGTTAGTAATGTCCAAAAAATGGTAAGAAATCTCCTAAATGATGAGGATAGAAAACGGGCCACAGATTCTCTTGTTTGGGAGGCCTTATGTCGTCAAAAGGACCCGATTTTAGGCCCATATGGAGAATATAGAAAAA
This sequence comes from Beta lomatogona, assembly GCA_947646795.1. Taxonomy (NCBI): domain Eukaryota; kingdom Viridiplantae; phylum Streptophyta; class Magnoliopsida; order Caryophyllales; family Amaranthaceae; genus Beta; species Beta lomatogona. Next base: position 27,430 of record CANSNZ010001402.1, on the reverse strand, counting down.
TCTATGATGAACTCAAGTCTTATCAAACTCAGGCCCAAGCCCAAGTCCATCATCAAGCGGGTCAATATATGGCGCAAAACGGGCACAATAACGGGTCGATTTACAAAACAGGGAACGGGTTGATTGGGTGGAGTGTAAACACTAACGGGTCGGGTGGTATTAACAACAAGGTGAATTATAGTGGAGGACTTAATGATAATGTTGCGTTGGTGGATTGTATTCGAGCCCAATGTGGGCCGGTTATTGGTTCGGGTTTATATGGTAATTGTGGATCTCAAGATGATTTAAATGGAGCTGAAAAAATGAGGCAAGACATAGATGCTAGTGTTGGCTCAGTTGTTCCTCCACAACAACATCTAATGAATGGATTTAGCCAGCATTACTACCTTCCAGGTGAATAACATGATAAAACTTATGATACAATTTTTTTTTGTAGTAATATGTTTAATAAGATTGATGGAGATTGGAGAAATTTCGCAACTCAATTTATTAATCAGGATTTATCAAATATGTTCCTATTTAACGAAAGACTATTAGATCAAATGATAAAGACATTGTTGAGAGAAAAACAATAAGCAAGGTTGACAACATTTTAAGACCTAAAAGAATTTAAAAAAATATATATCAAATGATAATAGGGGCTAGATTGGGTGGAAGGTAATTAACTTTTCCCTTCATTTCAAAACAACTTTAAAAAACATTTATTGTTGCATGTATATATCAAGTAATTCTTCATAATACATGGATTAAAGAGATGTCATAGGTTGTTAGATACTTACGGCTTGTTTGGTAGAAAATATTTGGAAGGAAAAGAAAGAAAGTGGATGGAAAGTTGTTAGTTTCCAATGTTTGGTTCAAAAAATAAATTTAAATGAAAGGAAATTGAAGGAATTGAAAGGAAAAGAGAAAATTTAAACCAAATATGGGAAGTTAAGGTTTTTTTTCCCTTTCTCTTCCCTTCTTTTCCTTTCTCTTCCTTTCCTTTACTAAAAATAAACCAAACAAGTTGTTAGATGTTAATAATATCTTAGTTTCGATACATTACATCAAGGTAAAATTGACGCAAAACATTCTTCACCAAAAATTGAGTAAAGAAGATTGGTATGTAATATTAATTTTACTTTCTAAAAAATATTAACTTCTCTAATAATCAACATTCAACATGTTATCTCTATTTTATATGGGAAATCTTGATGACTTTAGTGTCCACTATTTTTGACTAATATACCCCTAACTAGAGAAGAAAACCAAAACACCTACCATTCTATTAGTATAAAAATAAAAATAAAAAGGGAAAATCCGATATAACAAACTGCAAAACAGTTATCACTCATCATTCGACTTCACAGCATAGCGTGTATATAAGACTAGTATGCACATCATGAAACGACTCCATTAAACATAGTAGTGAGTAGATAAGGCATATAATTCATAATCCACCAAATAGAATCCTACAACATCAACGCATACGGCATACTCTCATCATACAAAACCTTATATTTATATATAAAGCATACTAATTTCCTTCATGAGAAGATGCAAATTAAATTATAGAAATGATTCTCTCTTTAATGAGTGCTTTGCACTCCTATTACATCGTTTCAAAAAAAGGGCACAAGTTATGAGTGTAAAATCCAAATTTCGATAGTGAGTTATGTCTTTTTCCTTGTCCAAAATCTTTTGTGATTAATTGGGCTTTATAATTTGGTGATGTATATTTTATTTATATTTATTTATGATAGGTTGATGTATTTTCTAGTTGAAGATAAAATAATTTTGTATTTCCATGTTTGTAGGTCAACTGAGTCCGATGGATGCAAAGTCAATAGAGAGTTCATTATGGGAAGCTGGATCATAAATTGTAGTTTTGCTTTATGGTGTGCCACCTTATTTCTTATGAATACAATTTTTTTTCTTGTTCCATGATGAAGAGTGCACAAATTGAAAAAACATCTTCTCTTTAATACTTCTATTGGTTACGTCATATGTAAGAAAGAAACATAAAATTGCATTGCAGTTGACATTTTTCAATGACTAAGTCCAGAATTAAAGTACCATGCTCTTCTTTTAACCGTATTTTTTATGTAAATGAGCGACTAAGCGCACAGATGTAGACGTACAAGACCTTAACTTGCAACAAAAACTTTCATACTCCCTCCATCTCAAAATGTTAAATGTATAAACATATAACTATATACAATTTGCTAGTTAGTGAGCAATCACCATATCTATGTTTCACTTTCAAATCACAATTATGATTATCACTTTTAAAATTTATATCTATATATATTAATAATATGCATGGGGAAGAAATGTAGTCTGCCACATGTTGTCTCCTTCTTAGTGAAATGCTTAAATGATGCCACATCATAGCTAGGTGACATGTCATTTCTTAAAATTCTCGTTTGTTGCTCAGAAATAGAAGAAAATGTTTATAAGAGGTCTTGAACTCTTAACCTCTCACTTTATAAGTCATTATCCAGTCATCAAGTTGTTACTTCTACTTGTAGCAAAATGTCAATCCTAAATAATATATCCTTTTTGTATTAATAAATTACCGAGGCATCATCCAGATCTAACAACTAGTGAATACTTAAAGAACTCCAACAGATTAATTAACAAAGAATTGAATAGAAATTATGAATTAGCAAATGCATTTATGAAATAATCATACTATGGAGAAGATATAAGATGTCTTGCTATTTCTTTTCTTTTTCATTATCCTACATTAATTAATCTGAAAGAAGAAAAATGAATATGATTAAGGCTTCTTAAAAACACCTCCAGCAAGTAAAGCAGCTTCCATGACAACTTTGAGGACTTCAACAACATCGTTTGCATCACATGTACTGCCCTTGAAACTATGAGCTCCTGCTGCACTAAAGCTTTCCATGCAATTTATAAACTTTTTACTGCATTCTTGGCTTAGATAGTCATCTGCATTCATTTTATTAATCACCAATCAATTAATCATGACCAAAACAATTATGTATCCATGTTCTCATAAAATGCTACTGTAGTACTCCCTCCGTTTTCGCAAGTTCTTCCTACTTCGACCAATATCCTCTTACACAAAGATTCCATTAGGAACAACAAAAGAAAACAGAGGGAGTACTTGTTAGGTTCAAGTGAGATCTTGTTAGATTCATCTTAATGTATACTTTAAAAAAAAACAATTTTTTATAATTTTTACTTGTACGCAATTAAAGATATAAATGGTCAAATAAGTGCAGTAGGCTACGCGAAAAAGCGAACATAACACTTATTTTGAGCTCTTTTTCCAAACTCTGGTGTAGAGCTGATCAACATCAGCCCGGCCCAATTTTTTTTTTTTGGGCGGGCTTTGGACAAGGCAAAAAAGACATTTTAGTCTAATTTTTTGGCCCGGCCCGTTTTGGCCCGGAAAAGCCCGCTCGGCCCGACACGAGATAACGGGCTTTGGGCACAATTTTTTGCCCCGAATTTGGGCCCGGCCCGGCCCATGATCACCTCTACTCTTGTGAGTATTGTGCTACTACTCCTTTTCTAAAGTTACCAAATTTTAATTCTTTATATAATAGTGTAAATGTAGTTCATGTCATTGAGTGTACTTTTACCTTCAATTTTTCTTCTACTCTCATTACTATCATTCCCCTCGAGTGGTTGAGGATGACAACTACAATTGAGCTGCTTGGTCGATTATTATAATTAATATAGACATGTACTTAATCATTATTGGGAAGGTGGACTTGTTGCAAACTTGCAATAGTGATTATTTAAAAAATTATGTGAATTAGGATTTTGTACCTTATGTGAGCTTATTAAACTAACTCATGTGAGCTTATTTCAACCTAAAACTTTAATAAACATTATTTTAAAATTTTATTTACATATTGAAATGACCATGTATAGTAAATTATGCTTTTGTACCTAAATTATCATGTGATAACATATAATCTTTTTTAAAAAATGTGATAAAATAAAAAAATTAATCAACATTCAACACAATGCTTTCGTATTTAGATTAGCATGTGATCCCTTTGTTTTTTAATGGGAGATATTTTGTCATTTGAGGATCTTTTTAAAGACATTTAACCGAAATTATTATCCTTTAAATGGTAGGTTGGTCCACCTAACTGTGTTAAGTAAAACATGTGGGTCAATTTTTATTCCCGTCTTACTTTAAATTCTCTCTTAATTCTACTCTGATATTTATCTCTACCTTTTTCACTTTTTCCTTTCTCCAAGCCAGAAAAACAATTCAAATAAAAAATAAGAACGGAGGGAGTAATCATAAATATCTAAATACTAAAATTACTTGTCTTATATGGCAATTTTATTTTATTTTTTTATTTTTTTTGATTTGGTAAGATGAATAACTTCTGGGTTGCCCTCGCACAGGGCCCAACCCAGAGGCCCAGGCACTTGGAAGGAGGGGGAGTTGTAAGGGGAATTCTCCTCCAAGTGCCCCTCACTTGGTAGGATTCGAACCCCTAACCTTGAGGTCATGAGGTGGAATTCCTACCAAGTGAGCCAAGCTAAGCTTGGTGGCAATTTTAATTACTCACGATGTAGATAATCTCTATTATATATGTGCAAGTGTACAAGTTACTAATATTTGTTGTCAAGAAATGTTTAAGAAAAAAGAGAGATTAAAACACTAATAACTTACTATTTTTAGCAGATACACACATGTCATGCTTCATACAACAAGCATCAAGCCCATCACAAGGCCTTTCTCCAGGACATCCACTGTACAGAAGTCCACAATATTTGCCATACCTCAAAAATGGAGGAACTGTAAAAAAAAATAATCATCACAAAATTAAAATAATTATATTGATTAGTACATTTTCAAGAAAATCAACTATCTAAGTTGTTCTACCATTAAAATCAATATATTTTTTACCTGAACAAAATTCAGATTCACATTTTCTACTACATTCTTTACCCTGCAAAAACAAAATTATCCAATTAATTAACACACACATAAGAAAATGTTAAAATTGGAAACATTAGGTAAGCATTAATTAATAATACCAAACAATATGTGATTTTGTCATAAATTCCTGAAATTAATAAACCCACTTTGGGATATGTTCCCTCTATTTTACTACTCCCTCCGTTTCATTTTAATCTACACACTTACACTTTTTACGCATGCTAATGCAAAACTTTGAGGACATATATCTTTAGTTTTGTATTTGTAAAAATTATAAAAAGTACATATTAATAAAATACATGTTATGATGAATCTAACAAGATCCCACATGAAAGTGTGTAGATTAAAATAAAACGGAGAGAGTAATTAATACTCACTTTCATATTACATGATCTTTAATGCCCATCTTTGACCGTTAACAATTTAATATTATAATTTACGCGTAGAAACGAATCTAACAAGATCCCAGATAATCATAATGCTTTTTATCATATAGCAAAAACTTAAAAAACTGGTTAAAGTTTCATAAGATTGACCACTTACATAATAAAGGAATAAAATTTAGCTAGGAACTCGGAGAGAGTAGCATATATCAAAACTGAATTATATAATATCAATATGACTAATTAATACACTTTATAATTTTCATTTTTCCTGAGTAATTTTCCTTAGATAAAAATTATGGAAAATAAAAAGAAAGAAACAAAAGGGAGATTTACCAGTTGTAGGGCAACACCTGAAGATTGAACACCAACATTAAGGGCATTAACAGAGAAGCCATGAAAGTTGAGATCAGAAAAAAAGAAAAAATATGGGAGTGTTAAAAGTAGATTTATTTTCAATGAAAACATACTTCTTTTTGTGTGTTTATAAAAAGTTCACAATTTTGCAGAGAAAAAATGGAAGAAAATAATTGAAGAGATGAAGAAGCTCTAACTTTGAACCAACTGAAAACAGCTTTTTCATGAATGGCTCTGATTTATGAATAGGGTGAGTTAGGAGAGAGAGAAATAATGGAATTTGTCATTGTGTCACTCGTGACCTTTATTTTGGTTGTATTAGGAGAAATAATATTTATTAAAAAATGAAATAAAAAAAGTTTTTTTAAGATAAATATAGCTATGTCGGTTTTTTATTAGTTTACCTAATTCTTTTGAGCACATTTGTCGAGACACTAATTTAAACCTTGATATTTCTAATTATCAATAAGAAAATTAAATATAAATTACAAGAGATAGTCAAAGTCATGTATGTGAATAGTGTCGGAAGTCAAAACAGGTAAAGTAATAAAAACCTGATGGTACCGGATGGGCATGGACCCATGACCCGACCCAGACCCGGTTGGACCAGACCCATTTTTAAGGGTTTGGGTCTAAAAAATTGAGACCCATTGGGTCTGGGTCGGATCTGGGTCTAGGTGTTAAAATTCAGGTATGGGTTTGGGTTCGGGTCTCATGGATTCAGACCCAGACCCACCCCGTAGACCCATTTTCGTTTTTACATATTAAATATATGTATTATAATACAAAATATATAAAGTAGTAATAAAACTTTTTACCAAGACTCAAGTCAACTTGTTGTGGATGTTTTAATTTTAAATGATTTGTTCAAGATATAAAGTATTATTTTATTCTTTCTTCATTGTAATAACTGGAAAAATGGGTGCGAAAAATTCGCAGGTTATAAAAAACAATCGGAATTCCTAATAAGCTTGAGACACATTTTGGATCCAGGACCCGCCGGACCCATTGGATCTGGGTAAAGGTCCGGATTTTCTAGACCCTGTGGGTCCGGGTCTAAATCCAAACTTGTGTGTCTGGGTTAGAGCTGATCAACTCCAGCCCGGCTCGGTTTTTGGGCGGGTTTGGACAGTTTTTTTGGGCCCCCGGCGGGCCGGGCCCGCCCCGGTCAATTTTTTTTTGGCCGGGCTTTGGACAAGCCAAAAACCACTTTTTAGCCTAAAATTTGAGCCCGACCCGTTTTGGCCCGCAAAAGCCCGCTCGACCTGGCCCGAAATACCGGGCTTTGGGCACAAAATTTTGGCCCGGATTTGGGCCCGGCCCGCGCAATGGGCAAATTTTTTTTGCGCGGCCCGGCCCGAACCCGCTCCGCCCCATGATCACCTCTAGTCTGGGTCTAGCCGGATCCGCCCCAAACCCGACCCATGCTCATCCCTACCTAATAGTGTATTATGTGTTTATATAATATATAGGAGCAATATGGATTAATGTACTACTAATAATATTGTAAATCTCTTTGATGGTGTGCTAAGAATTTTATATGAAATAAACTAGTGGTTGTTGTAGGGTCATTGATTGATTAAGGCTTCTAAACCTTCTCTGATATATAATTAAAAGTAAAATTAATTCCAATCAATTTGATCCATATCTTTCTCTATTCATGTATTTATGTGCCTTATTGTCTTATTGACATTTAACGTGCTTAGAGGCCTGAATTTGAGGGATTATGTAAATGAATTTATTTTACCAAGTGTCAGCAGCCTGTTCTTATAAGACTATAGTTCAAAGTAGTAGGTGAAACTGAAAATTGCGATGTGATAACAATTGGTTAATAATAAGTTTTAGGTCTTGTTTCCAAAGATTCAGTAAAAAGATGGCATGGATTACCCCATTGCGTTACAAGACGATATAATCATTGTGACACGTGGCAATACAACCTTAACACTTTTAGAAAAATTGGAGGGTTTTGGGGACCAATAAAAAAAATTATAACATCCTGATTGGTTGTACTTTTTCAACACAACAGTGTTAATTTAGAGGTGGGCATGGGCCGGGCCAGCCAGGCCCGGCCCGACCAGTTGTCCGCTCCGTGGGCCTGCCACGGTCAAGAAATTTTATTTTAGGCCCGCACCGGCACGAGCCCGCCTATATGGCCCGTGGGCCGGCACTTCTTTATTTTTTAGCCTAAAATTGCCAAGAATCCTAAAAAACAACATAAAACACGGGCCAGGCCCGCAGGAGGCATGAGCCCGGCCCGCGGGCCTGGGCCGGGCCATGGACAAAATCTAGAAATTTTAGGCCCGACACGGCACGACCTGCTACTCACGGGCTCGGGCCCGGCCCGACCCGCCATTTCCTCAAGCCCGCGGACCGAGCCCATGAATAGGCCCCGCCCATGCCCAGGTCTAAGTGTTATAGAGGAATTTTTGTGGGTTATGTTGGTCCAAAACACAACACGACCTAGCATAAGAAAATACTGTATAAAACAACATTATTGTACATGCTGAACTACGGGCCTTGCCTAAGCTGCATTTTTAGAAGCAAGAACATTGCACGACATGAAGCACTTTTGGCTGAGAGTTTGGACTTTGGAACCATATATATATAGCTTTTGTCCAATTGAGAAGAAGAGTGAAAGAAGGCTAGTACTTAAGTAAGTGTGAGGAGCATGATGTGAGAACAATGGACAAGAAGGGTGAAAGAAGGTTAAGAACACTCAAGTAAGTGTAAGGAACGTGTTGTGAAATATATAGAATCATCAAGAAAGATGGAAAAGGTATATTATAGAGTCATCTTACATACTGTTATTTGTAATAGTTATAGAACAGAGAAATAAATATTTGTATAGACAATAGCTAATATTTATCAAGAATTCATGTGTAAGATTTAACTCACTTAAGAGTCTAAAAGTGATGTTACACAAAGGCAAAGGATATGATCTATGGAGTAGTAAACGAGAATTTTGATAGTCGTGAATATGAGATTCTACGTGTGAATCACGGCCTTCTAATGCCGCTAGGACGGACACTCCGACCAATAAGTTTCACTAAATTCAGATAATTCTAATAAATTCAGCAAAATCTAAATAAAGAGAATTCATCATATGTTTTGTGGTGTAGAGAGAGTCACAAGGGGAATTGATGTAGACATGATTTAATCCTAGGTATTGGGGGCTATCTCCCAAAACTTCAATCAACTAAGCTTGTTGACATCCACAGAGAACTCATCATCTGTGACAATAGTAAGGTTTGTATGTACTATATTAGGTAATACTCCTAGTAAGAAGCTACTAACCTTCAGATAGAACTGATCAAATTAACCCAGCCCGAAGTTTTCTCGAGTTTGGGCAGAATTTTTTTGGCCTTGGGACGGGCTTTGGGCAAGTCGAAAATGACTTTTTACCCTAAATTTCGATCGGGCCCGATTTTGGCCCCCTAAAGCCCTCTTTTTTTGGCTCGAAATAGCGGGCATCAAGCATAAAATTTTAGCCCTGCCCGACTGATGAACATTTTTTTAAGGGATGACCCGACCTGAACCCGGCCCATGATCACCTCTACCTTTTTTTTAACACAAAAGTGGAATTATATTAACTCAAGTAATTACAGGCCATAGTTCAGGACCCCAAAAACAACCAAAACAACACCATAAGATAAATACAGCCCTATTGATGGTCAGGTTAGCCAAAAACAAACTCCATCCCAGACCCCTATCTAAGCCATGGGGTTGACGAGCTCCTGAATATAGTCTTGCGTAACACATTGAGGTGGAGTGGAATGATCCTTCTTATCTTCTTCGATTTCCATACCATACCTAGCAAGCTTGTGAAATGATCACCTCCACCTTTAGGTAAAGAAAAATAAGCAAAACATTGTGGTGCTTAAAGCCGTGGAATATGACGGTGGAGTCAGCATCATAAATCATATAGTCTTGCGTATTACTTGGGCCATTTGGTTGATTCCAAGCCATGAAATTAAAGTGATGATGAGTAATTAATTGTGATTAAACTTGATTCCACCAATAAAAATTTGCTAAAGTAACAAGAAAACACATATCTTGTTTCCATCACGTAATATATACTCCATACATCAAGCTATGTATGAAAGTGATGTCAAGAGTTATGTCAAGCTAAGATATACTGACTTTAGGAGGTTAATAACATCCAAATAACTTGGTAATGATATCAGATTGTCAAATATTACAGCAACTTTGTAAACTTTTATGGAATAACTTTTAACTTAGATGAAATGAAAAGTATACGTCCCATAATGTGTGTTTTAATCTAGTATGCATGACTATTGGCCTTTTGATTTACATGCACTTATCCTGACTAACCAACGCATCATGTCATTCATTCACTTGTGAAAGTTCGAGGGACAAAATTCCTTTTCACCCTCCAATTCGTAGTTTGTTTTTTTGGAACTCTTCCGAGCCTCCGATCGATACAAATATATTAAAAGCGTTCTTAATAAAGTCTGCACGCCATGTGACACTGTTCCTTTAGTTGTTTCATCATTTCATCCATACATGTTAAAAATTTAGAAACAGTCTGCGTACAAGATTCGGCCATGTGACCTCAACAATAAAATTCTAACTAATGAGCTATGCAGCATTAGATGCTACTCTTTTAACATAACAATATTAATAAGTGGTAATAAGATGCAGTAATCGTAATACTTTCTAAGAAAAGAAGTTATGTGTTAATTATGAGAGAAAAAACTTAAATACGGATGTGGACAAGCATTACAATATACAATCGATATTAGTAAGATAATTTACTTGATAAATTACATAATTACGTATACAATCAATCATTTTACCGTCATTTATAACTTCTATTAATTATTATGTGTGGACTCTTAATGGTTTTGCCGGTTAACATGTGTAGTATGATATGGAGCTAATGGGGATAAAACTTGCTAGCATGTCCATTTCATTAACCACCACCACTGTACACACACTATATACTACCATGGCCACCACCCATCGGAAACTACCGCTGCCAGGTACTACAACTGCCAAAAAATTTGCGACGAACTGAAGAGTACTCTCAATAACGACGATGATGCGCCAAACCATGGTAATATATTTTAATTTCCTTCTCGCCAGAATAGTGCGCAACAAACAAAGATGCATCTCTATCTTATATATATATATATATATTGATTTGGTAAGATGAATAATCTCTGGGCTGCCCTTGCACATGGCCCAACCCAAAGCCCCAAACACTTGGAAGGAGAGGGAGTTGTAAGGGGAATTCTCCTCCAAGTGCCCCTCAGTTGGTGGGATTCGAACCCATGACCTTAAGGTCATGAGGTGGAATTACTACTAAGTGCGTGAGCCAAGCTAAGCTTGGTAAAACAATCGCATGTATGCCTAGGTTCAAGATAGACTTTAATTTTTATACGTTTTAACTTCAGTCCAAACTCATGTACAAAAGTACATAACATGTGCGCTCTTCCCATTTTCCAAAAATCTACATAAATGCCACTTGATATATACACTATTTGCATAAATCCGATATACATTCGTAGTTTCTCCTTCCCTTCCATATTACCTAAAATTACAAAACTATTACTTCTTTCTTAATCTCACTCCTATCTTATTTCTTCCATAATTATTTACTTATTACTCCCTCCGTCCCATAATATAGTGCTCACCTTTCTTTTTTGGTGTCCCAAAATGTTGTGCCTTTTTTCTTTTTTTAACAATTTATTTGGACTACATTATCCTTAATTTCTACACAAACTTTCCAAAATACCCCAACTTTTCTCTCAAAACATGTGACCCCATATGTTACTTTACACCATTCCAAGGAACATTTATTGCCTTTTGATTTTGTTTAAAGGAAAAAGAAAATAAATAACTAGTTTCAATACAAAAGTATTAAAAAAGCACTTCATTAAATATATATTTTTTGGAAATCCTACCACCCATTCCATTTTCCCTAATTCCCGTGAAAAATGAGAAGTAAACACTATATTATGGGACGGAGGGAGTATTATGCCTTATCATGTTGTTTATTTTATGAATACAATAAGGGTTTTTTTGTTAGAAACAACCTTTTAAAAATTACTTTTTGCGAAAGACAACCTTTTAAAAATTTCTGACAAAACACAACCTTAAATTAATTTTTTTTGGCACGAGACAACCTTTGGTCGGATTTGAGGGTTGACTGACCGGATTCCGCCGTTGACCTAACCCTAACCCCCTGCCAGGTGCCAACCCACCCCCAACCCCCTCCCCTTCCCCTCTACTCCACCGCCGCCGCCCCACCCCCTCCCCCTCCCCTTTGAACACTAGCGCAACAACCGAAGACGCGGATCCCCTACCCCCACCCCTCCCCTTTGAACACCTACGCAACACCATTTTCAAAAAACACACACGATCCAACTCGGAATTCTAATTCGAGGGGTTTGGAGAAAATCGAATGGTGGGGGCCGCAGAAATCGCGGGGGAGGGGGCGCTGGGGGGGGAGGGTTGGGGAGGGGGTTGCGAAATCGCGGTGGAGGGGGCACCGGCAGTGGAGGGGGGGTGGGGAGGGCCGTAGAATTCGCGGCGGAGGGGCTACCGCAAATCGCGGGGAGGGGGCGCCGGGCGGGGGGGGTGGTCAACGCCGAATCCGACCAGTCAATCCTCAAATCCGGCCAAAGGTTGTCTCGTGCCAAAAATTTTTAATTAAAGGTTGTGTTTTGCCAAAATTTTTTCAAAAGGTTGTCTTTCGCAAAAAGTAATTTTTAAAAGATTGTTTTTAGCAAAAAAAAACCCATACAATAATCCCAAATTACTATCATTATATACTTCCTCCGTAACATAATAACTGCAATAAATGGGTATTATTTGTGAGGTATAAAATATTCATTTGTTGCACTTATTATGTTACGAAGGAAGTATAAGGACATAAACAAAACCCACCAACTCAAATTTCTTTTTCCTAGACAAAAAATCTCTCCACACACCCCAAGATTACACCTCCACAACACTCCACACTGAGCTCCCTAACTCTCACAACTCTTCTAAAAAAATGGAGCTTGCTCACTGCACTCCATTTTCTCTCTCCTCCCTTACCAAATTCTTCAATCCCCATAAACTTCGCCCCTCAAATTTCAACCACATTTCCTCTCATTTTACTTCAATCTCAACTGGGTCTCTTTCAAATTCAAGAACTAATCGATTAATGGTGAGTGCAAGAGAAACAAGTACTGAAATTGAGACCGTTGTGATCTCTAAATCCCCTGAAACGTCGCGTTTTGAGATCTTTGAGGGTTATCCGACGCCGTTTGGAGCTATTGCTCGTGATGGTGGTGTTAATTTTGCTATATTTTCTGGGAATTCTGTTTCTGCTACTCTTTGTTTGATCACTCTTTCTGACTTGCAGCAGGTATTGGGTTTTTGTTAATAATTTCTGGGTTGTCTTTAGTTTTCTTAAATTGTATATCTTTTTTTTTCTTTTGTTGTTTTTTGATAGTGTTTTGTGGGCTAATTTGGTAGTTTTGAGTGTAGTATTGCAAATGTGTTTATCTAATATGATTTTTGTTTATCTGTATGAATGGAAAGGATTATTGTTTCATCTGTCATGGAAAGATTTCCACTTTACTATGTTGTTTTTGTATGAAATGGAAAATGAATTAGTGTATGTACAATTTTAGTAATGTGCTTACTTGTTTTTTGTGGGATTACCCCAAAAAGAGCAAAAGAAGAAAAGATTAAGATTAATTGCAGGTGTTAGATTTTTCAAGGAGGAAGGCGAAATGAAGACCTATACTTTGGAATGAAATTTGTTGCATAAATTATGAACTCAGAAGATTGAAATAATGAGATGTTGAATTAATCAAGTCATTTTGGATTTTGAACTTCTTATGGGTGTTGGTGATTACTTTGTGGAAGGTTTCATTTTCCAAGATTAATCTACATTGCAAGATTATCAATAATTCAAATTGAATATTATGAGTTATGTAACACTATCATGTTGCAAAATAAAGAGTTGTAATCTTTGCCTTTCATAGCCGCCATCTCGCAATCTCATTCTCTTAATTGTTGCAAGCACTATTGAGTTCCCGAATCTCTCATTGCCTTCAGAAGGAAAAGGAAGATTTGAGGCATTTAAGCAACAACCAAGTGAGGCTAACAACCAAGTTGACAAGGAAGCTTTGAGCTATGTAAACCTGGATGGTGTCCATCTCTGAGATTACCTTGTTCATTATCCTATACACAACTAATATACAGCTTTTTTTGTAGTTACTACATAGTAAAGTGGAATTTGTTGATACAAACTGTAGAAATCATAGTTTTAGATTATCATAGAGACTCTTGGTGTGATGGATAACATGTCAGACAATGAAATCTATACCTGGTTTTTGTTTTAACTAAGAGTCTAAGAGACTAGCTGTTGCTTACTGTTGCCTTTTGCTAGCCTTCATTCTCCTATTTGTGCCTTTTGTAATGTGTAAGGGTGGAAGTTAAATGAATTTTCCATTTATCTTTTGTTTAATGCTATGCTGTTTAGCACTTTTTGTATCTGACACTATTCCTTTTTTCTTTTTGTGTGTGTGTGTGTGTCTGTGTGTGATGCAGAATATAATAACTGAGCAAATCTCTCTTGATCCATTGATCAATAAGACAGGAGATGTATGGCATGTGTTTCTGAAGGGGAACTTTAATAATATGCTGTATGGTTACAAATTTGATGGCCCATTCTTACCAGAAGAAGGACATTACTATGATTCTTCTCGCATGATATTGGACCCTTATGCAAGAGTTAGTGGCTACATCATTATGATAGTCTTTTGTTGCATGCGATTATATTTTCAGGAAGGCCTACTATTTCCTTGGTCAGAGATATGGAGTTTTTATCAAATAATTTTCTTTACATTTTGTCTAGGCAGTTATCAGCAGGGGGGACTATGGTGAGTTAGGACCTGAAGGTAATTGTTGGCCTTTAATGGCTGGCATGATTCCATCTACTAATGATGAGGTAGCTGCTTACTGACATATTATATATCACTGATGTTTGAATTGTTTTAGAGCTGTTTCTATTCTGTGCTGAAATCTACTAGATGACAATGTGAGCTAGATGTCTTGCAGGTTCCCGCCATCTACAGTTTTTGATACACAGCTAAAACAATTATATTCTTCATCCAGGTTTTACCTGTGGTGTTATCGGGAATCTGTTAGTAGACAGTTGTCCCCCTGTTTACCATTTGATCCAATTTAACATCTGTTTGAATTTCACTTAATCTTGTTTTTATTCTTCCTTTCATATGTTGTGCAAATATCAGATGAGGCAGAGCGTGACTTTATTTGAATTGTTAGCTTCATGTACTTATCTATTGATATATTTGAGAAAACCCGCTGAAAGCAAATAGTATTTTTCTTAATAACCTATTGTAGTTAAATTATGCTATCTTTCTTATTGCTAAATTTTTGAATATTTTCACGTTTTTACCTATGCTTTTGATAATTTCAGTTTGATTGGCAAGGAGATCTACCTCTGAAGCACCCACAGAGAGAACTGATTATATATGAAATGCATGTGCGTGGATTTACGAAGGATGAATCAAGCAGGACTAATTGCCCGGGTACTTATGCTGGCATAATAGAGAAACTTGACCACTTAAAGGTACTTTCTTTGAATTTTACTATGTTAGTTAATTATTATTAGTCGGTTAGTCTAACATATACTCGCTGGAAATGATTCCCTTCTGAAGTTTGCTTCCAAAGTGCACTTTTAAAGTTTGTGTCACATCACATGAATTAGTTTCAGAGTTCTATGTAGCCTCCCATCCTTTCAGTCTATATAATGGTTGAGTATAAAGTACCATATATTGTCCTAGATCCTTCATTGAAAGTCCTTTAGTATGACATTTGGTTTGTGAGTTCAATTAAAGAACTTTCTTACCTACTGTATCTTTTTGTTGCTTCTGTAAGTAATAATTTTTGAAAGTGCTTAGCCTGAGTTGTCAAATGTGGAAATTTACGCGCTAGAAGAAGTGTGCAATCAGTTCGAGTTGCAGCTTCTTTATGTGGTGGCGGGATTCCTAAGTTGTATCATGCTGCTGTTTTTGTGCAGGAACTTGGGATTAATTGCATAGAGTTAATGCCATGTCATGAGTTTAATGAGCTAGAGTATTACAGCTACAACTCTGCTATGGGTGATTACAAGTATTGATGCTCTTCCTTCTCATGGATATTATTGTCGTGACAGAAATAAGCAGTGATCATTTCATTGATGATATGATATTGAGTTGTTTTCTGCTCACTGTATCTTGAAGTGGTGGCTACATGATATTTACAAAAATCCTTGAGTCTTCTTATTCTTGTTTAGATATTGAAGGGGAGCATCTATTTGTTAACCTTGATTAGATTGTATTATGAACTATAAAGATTTACATGTTTGCTGCAGAATGGATTCATGTGGATCCTTGTAACTGACTGATTCATGCATGCCAGGCTTGTTTTCCTTGGGTTTCTATCTATCACTTCTGATCTGATTTTGATTTTAAAATTCTGAGGTTATGCTTTTTGTGTAATACAAGTATATACATGTAGGAGTGGCATAAGCTGTGTAGCTCATCTGAGGTTTGTTACTTTGGTTTCCTGATATCTAATTTATACTATGGAATATGGAATTACTTAATACTGTTTATGTTTAGTAGGCTCTGATGGCGAAGCTCTACCAGTTATCTACCTGCTTTATGCTTACTTTGCCCTGTCAATTTTTAGTTCTTTTCAGTTGAAATTATTTCTCGAAGTCTAACTGTCAGTCACACACCTCTTATTCTTCCCTTCTTGGTAATTCTTCATCTGTTTATATCAAATTTAACTTACTTTTATGTGCAGATGTCCTTATCCAAGGATGAATTAGCTTATGTGGTAAGGACTGAGATGCTACCTTGGAATGATAAAATATGATATTGTATACAGGATGAACTTTTGGGGTTATTCTACTATCAATTACTTTTCACCCATGACAAGATATTCATCTTCTGGAATACACAATTGTGGCCGTGAAGCCATAAATGAATTCAAACTTCTTGTTAGAGAAGCACATAAAAGGGGTATTGAGGTGCAACCTCTAGCTAACATGCTTTTTTCTTCTCTTAGAATTTTGGCAAGTCTACTTATTCTCTCTACTTTAACAGGTAATCATGGATGTAGTCTTTAATCACACAGCTGAAGGAAATCAAAAAGGTCCAACTTTGTCTTTCGGAGGCATTGATAACTCCGTTTTCTATATGCTTGCACCCAAGGTTTGGTGAAATTCCATTGGTTCTTTGTTTGGCTCCTAGATATTGAACAAAAATATTTGATTCTCTTCAGAATTTTTATGTTATTTGCTTAGATAACCAAATACATTATTTTCCCATAGTTAGGAGTTAGTCTTGTGTGGACCTAGTCCACAATAATATTATTGTGGACCAAAGCTACTTATTTAACATAGTGACCATTTTTTTCCATATAGTAACCTTTTAAAATCTTAAGTTACACTATACAATTATTATCTATCATAATGACCATTTTTTAAAATATAGTCACTCTTTCTCACGTTAGTTTATCATAATGAAATTTTCACTTTGTGACATAGTAAGCTTTTTTTTTTCATATAGTCAAACTTTACAATCTATATCTACTCATCTTTTATATCTATTTTTTTATATAGTGATCCCTTTTTTTCATAAATAACATGAATTAGCATTAGGTCCACACTAATTTAGTGTGGACCAAGTCCATATAAGTTTTTTACACAATGATTTATGGTAAGACGAGGAAAACATTTGACCTAAAGGGGCCACTTCTCCTGAAAGTGACCACTTTAAGATAAAAGGTGACCCCTTAGACGAAAGTGACCCCTTTCACTTAAAAAGTGACCCATATAACTTAAAAAGTTACCCTTTTTGTGCAAAAGTGAGGTGGACTTACACTAATATGATAATATCATTGTAAGGCGGACTTACACAAGACTTACTACTGCTTACAAGTGTGTGTTTGTGTGTACAAGTTGTCATTTTCTGTTTGCTCAAAAATTTGGTGCTCTTTACTATTATATGCAGTAATGTCTAAAAGTATATTATTCTTCTCTTATTTGAACAAGGATATTTGATGATTGTACCTTACTGTTTATGATTCAAAACCTTGTGAGCATACTGTGCACTGATCTCGAGTGCGATTTTGTCATGAATTATGATACAATGGATTAAAGTAGATAACATTTCTACGCTTACGAATCATCTTTTCTGAAGAAATGTTTGTGATGGTTCCTTTTACATCTATTTCTAGAAACAAATTTGGCATCCGTCACATCGGAGGATGCTCAAGGAAGTGTTTTCCTTTTAGATGCTTCTTTTGCATCTAAGTGTAATATTTTCCCAATTTATGTATTTCTTCCTGGATCCTGGAGCTTTCTCTTTCTTTTTTCTATTCAATTTTTAATTTGTTTTGTGGTTTGGAGGGGGGGGTAGTCTATCTTGGAAAATTTTATGTTCGATAACTCCTCATGGGGAGTGATAGAAAGTTTCTGCTTTGCTAAATCAATTTTTCATTTTAGTGCTCCTTTTTAAAATCTTTTGGAGTCTATTCTTGTAGCTTTTTCCTTACATTGCCTAAATCCCCAAAATTCCTTCGTGCAAACTGCTCTGTGAGCATCGGCAATGCATGTTGCTTTGGCATTGTGCTCTGTTCTGAATTTGTCACGGCATCTTCGAAAATTTGCCTTGAGCTTCTCCACACATTATGCCGTTAAACCTGTGGTAATTCTGAAAATTTAGTTCAGCCATGCTGCAAGTGCTCTTACAGGAATATGACGAATATCTATCCTTGGCTCGAAAAACAGTGAGGATTTTTTTTCTGTGATCTTGGTCTCTTCTAAATGTATCAGTGGGTTCCAAGTCCATCTCCTTAACAATAAAAAAGCAGAACTCAACTCCTCTCCTATTAAAAATTGTAGTTCACTCAATTCGAAATAACATGTAGATCGGTATATTTACAGAGAAGATTATCAGTTGATTATGCTGTGTTCTTTATACATATCTAAATGTACATGATAGGTTGGTTGTTCATCAGCTAATGTGTTTTTGCTTGTTTATATAACTCTTAAATTCCATAAAAGGAAGTAGACTTGACACATGCACATGTTGGTCCAAGTTTCTAGCATTGTGAAAATCCTTCTAGAAATTGATGTGAAACAGTCCTTAAATTCTTACATCTTTTACTGTACATTATTGCCTCTGGCTATCAATAGATATCTGTGTCTTGTTTTGGTTGTACAATATTTCTCTTGTATTTGATTGTTGTGATCTAACTTTTTTCAGTGAATTACTTGCAGGGTGAATTTTACAATTATTCAGGCTGTGGAAATACTTTCAATTGCAACCATCCTGTTGTACGCCAGTTCATTGTGGACTGCTTAAGGTTATTTGGAGTACCTTGCTAATATTGGAAGTCTATATTGGGTGGATTTTATGCTGGGAAGTATATTTGGTCATAATTGAAAGGGTTTTCTTGTAATTGGTGATAGTTTCTTCACAATGTGCTCTCTTATAATAACTATGACGGTTGTTAGGTTAGAAGCTAGCTACATTTTGGTGAAGCAAAGTTATTCTCATCTTTTGTTCAACCCAGAGCAACAAATACCCTTTACATAACCTTTGGCATCTTTGGCTTTCATCTTTTCCTTGCAATCCTATTTGTTTTTATTAAAAGATATTATCTTTTTTCGATGCAACAGATACTGGGTCACAGAAATGCATGTGGATGGCTTTCGCTTTGATTTGGCTTCTATAATGACTAGGGGCAGCAGGTTATTCTTCAATATACTGACTGTCATTCCTTGTCTGGTTCATGAAATCTAAAAGTTGCATCTATATTCCCTCACTTCCTGTTGTCTTTTCTCCTCAAGTCTCTGGGATGCTGTTAATGTTTATGGAAATGCAACAGAAGGTGACTTGCTTACAACTGGCACTCCTTTGAGCACCCCTCCACTGCTCGATATGATTAGTAATGATCCTGTACTTTGTAGAGTAAAGGTGAATACTACCTATCCAATTCCATCTTTCTGTTGTTGCACCTCCTTTTATGCTATCAGTGGCATGAAATTCTTTCAATTATAGCTTCTTGGGTGCCTATAACTCTTCATCCCTGCTTGTGTTATTATCAACAGCAAATAATACAAATAAACTCATGAATTTTGGTGATATGACCATTTTCAGAACTCTAATTTATCAACAACAATCATATGGAAATAAGTCTTAGACAACATCTAGGGACCACCTGTTGATAAATCTGCCAAATACAAGCAAGTCAAACACAAAAACGCCAACGACGACGCACCAGCTCTTAGTAAATGCCCAGACCATTATTGTAATTTGTCCCGTGTATGTCCTGGTCCCTGCCAAATATATATTCATGGTATGTGATCAACACATGCGCTGGAACAGGTGAATTGTGGTTCCCAAATGTGTGAAAACAGGAATCTGCTTTCAGTGAGCAAGCGTCATATCACTCATATGCTAGAATCAATAATGTCTGAATCAAAACATGATGGTCTTATCAGATCTAAACAAACTCTACCTGCTATCAAGTGAGATGCCCATGTAAAGTTGGGAGTTCAGTATTGTGATGATGCAGCATGATGGTGAATTTTGTATGTAATATCTCCTGTATGAGAGAGAGAGCAGGATCACATGATAACGATAGTCCAGTTATACAGTTCCAACTTCCAAGAACCTTTTCATGATTACTGTTGGTTGAGTTTATTATGTGTTGATAAATCACAAGCTGTGTAGCATACATTTCGCCAGCCTGTCTGGATATCCTGAATGTTCTGATTTGACCTGATTTGGACGAAGATTATTGTTTTAATACAGCACATATGATGGGAATGAGTATAGAGTAGCTGCAAAAGATATTTATGATTAAAACTCTTTTCATTATCTTTAAAGAGAAAGAGGTAGATTTGAACTATCTATACTTGAAAAACTGCATTAACTGATAAGGACATATTGATTTTATGTTTGTTGGATCAGTGCACTGTTTGCTATTATTTTATAATGATTGGAGATGCTCATAACAGGGTTCCCTGTTTCAGTTTCCTTTCAGAAGGACACAGACCAATTAGTTAATTAGGCCTTGAGTATTCCTAAAGAGAAAGGCGTTAGATTCCCAATTGCAAATTATGTCTTGATCCCTGTTGCCATGAGCAATCAATTTGCCATTAAATTCAAAGGAATTATCTCCAGCATTTTGCTTTACTTTAGAAAAGCTTTAGGAGTGCATCAATCTTTTTCCTTGTAATGGTGCTTGCTTCAAAGCTTGTGGCACCAAGCTGCACAGCTCCCCCTGCTTGAAACCATCTCAGAATGTGTGCATGATTGGGGCTTTGAGAATTGAGCTGCATAGGAGGGGTCATGAGATTGATGAATCTTCTAGCTCTTTCATATTTGGCAGTATCTTACCATCTTGGTTCAGTTACCTGATCTTACGCACATAGTGTATTTTTTTTGGCAGCAGCAGAATCTATGTATTAATCCCTCACACCTCCATCACCCAGTTCAATCATGTTGTGTGTGAAATGTGAATATGTTTGTACTGATTAGAAGTTGTACTTACATAGTGTCTTGATTCTGTGAAACTGAGTACATATTTGATGATCTCCTGTTTCAGCTCATTGCAGAAGCGTGGGACTGTGGAGGGCTTTATCAAGTTGGCGGTTTTCCTCACTGGGGAATTTGGTCGGAATGGAATGGAAAAGTGAGTTTATTTCATATTTATTTGTAGACTTTCTTTGTAAATAACAATTAGTTATTATTTTATCCTCCTTTCCAGTCTCTCACTGCTGAAAGTTGAAACTTGTTAAACTAGTCTGTTGAATTCTTTGAGTCCAGTGATTTGCAGAGTTCTGCAGCTTATAATTTAGCTATCATCATAAGAATATGAGATTTCTATAGTTCACGAAGGGAGAAAAGCATTTTGAATATAATGGTGTCATAGGAGTGGGGTCTAGTCATCTTCTAGTTCATTGAAGTTTGATTTTGACTGGAAATATCTATCTACCCAGTATCGTGACATGGTCCGGCTATTTATCAAAGGAACGGATGGATTTGCTGGCGCTTTTGCTGAATGCCTTTGTGGTAGCCCGAATTTGTACAAGGTACTCCTTGCTCTTAAATTTTTTGATGAACACTAAGGCTATTTCAGATTTGTGTTTTTATGTCCGTGCCCCTATGCAATATTCTCATGTCAACTATAAATTGCGAGCTTTTTCTGGAAAATCTCTTGAGTCATTATGTGACATGTTAATACTTTTTTCTTTTTGCTGCTCAGGAGGGTGGAAGGAGACCATGGCATAGTATCAACTTTGTCTGCGCACATGATGGTTTTACCTTGGCTGACTTAGTAACATACAATGAAAAGCATAATTTGGCTAATGGGGAAAACAATATGGATGGGGAGAACCACAACAACAGCTGGAATTGTGGGCAGGTACGCAATTATGTGCACTCTCTTTCCATTATATATTGGGCTGCTAGAGAATTCATCTGATTTTTTCAAATAATTTGATTCTACGAGATGAAGATACAGTTTGTTGAAATACGCAGCATTATGCTTATTGTATGGTCTCTGACTCTCCTGGTCAGGTGGTTACATGATATAGCATCCACGCAATGCCAATGGCCTGATCTATTTTTGGTAGCTCTTCTTGTTGTTCCTTTGCCTTATAGTTAACATTGGGGAAGTTGCATCAACTTTATTTAGTAAAAGGAAAGTTTTCAAGTTTGCCTTATATGAATCACTATGGCATCAGTACCAGTTGTTGATCAGTATAGGGAGGCATAAATGAATCTGTTGGACATATCTTCAGTATTCACATGTCTCCTTTTATTCCTGTATTTATCCGATCTTGATTTATGCCGTGCTATTATCAGGAGGGCGAATTCGCCAGCCTTTCCGTGAAGCAATTGAGGAGGCGACAGATGCGAAATTTCTTCCTTTGCCTCATGGTTTCCCAGGTCTGTATAATAAATAAATAATCTTCTGTCTCATTTTTTCCCTATTGTGATACAAACTTGATGGATGACTGTATAGTCACCAGCTGTACACACTTCATTGTTTTAATTGCTATAGTAAAATATTGGAACTCTATGTAACAGAAAAAACGTTGTTCTCTTCATCCCTCAATATAAGGCTTATTGGGAGTTTCCCTATCTTTTAGGTCATACTTCTTACTATTAGTTTAAATTATTACTTCATCTGTTTTTTAATAGTTGTACCTATAAGACTTGATACGTTTGCCATTGCACAACTTTGAGCACTAATATTTTTAATTATGCATAAGTAAATTTTGTAAAAAGTTGATTTTATGAATATACATGTTTACGAGAGGGTCAAATTAGGGAATGTGAATAGTGTCAAAAAGTCAATATGGTACAACTATGAAAAAACACAGGAAGTATATGGCATATTAATGATGAAATGTCGAGTATTAGTGAATCGAGCTCTCTTAATTATGAATTATGATACAAGAAAGCCTTTGAAGAGCAATGCTCTATCAAATCGAATTCTTAATTGGAGTGCTACTTGATTGTAGGTGGTATTGATAAACTTAAGTTATTTCACGCTTTCCTACTAATGCTGCTAAGAAGAATTGAATTGTTGACTTTTTGAGTGAACTTACTAGAAGCCATTCATCCTTATTATATTGTGCAAAATACATCTAGATACTGGAGCTTTTCAGTAATGGTACCTCTATATTCTCACTAGAATCCCCTTCATTCCTCCCCTCCTTTTCTTTTGGCAGGGTGTTCCTATGATCTACATGGGTGATGAATACGGCCACACTAAAGGAGGAAACAACAACTCATATTGCCATGATAACTATGTAAAAGCTGTTCACTTATGATTCTAATATCAATAGGTGCATCTATGGACCCTTTTCACTAATTTTATTTAAGATGCAGATTAACTATTTTAGGTGGGATAAGAAGGAGGAGGCTACTTCTGATTTCTTCAGATTTTGCCGTCTGATGACCAAGTTCCGAAGGTGAGTAACTGGCACTGCAACTTATTGTGAGTGCTATTTGCTCCGATCAGCCACTAAAAGATTGTTTTGCATGCACTCTTCAAGTGAATGCGAGTCACTGGGTTTAAATGAATTTCCAACATCCGAGAGACTGCAATGGCATGGCCACAGCCCCGGGTTTCCAGATTGGTCCGAGACAAGCCGTTTTGTGGCGTTTACTTTGGTGAGACTAATTTCTTAAAGTGTATTTTATTCATGATTAATGTAAGATTATTTCATACTCCCTGTGTCCTTTTTACTTACTACATTTGTTTGCATAAACTTACTCTCGGTTTTCGCTAATATATAACATAACCCACCCCCCAGGCCAGATGGAGCCTAAGTAATTGTGTGGATATCAGTGCATGCTATTAGTCCATTGTTATGTTGCTTGATATCTCTCTCCTCTCTTAAGTGATTTACAACTGATGAATGCAGAGAGACTTGGTAATGGGAGAAATATATGTTGCTTTCACCACCAGTCATTTGCCAGTCACTGTAACTTTACCTGATCGTCCTGGATACCGATGGGAGCCTCTGGTAGACACCAGCAAGACTACACCGTTCGACTTTCTGTCTGATGATGTTACGGAAAGAGAGACAGCACTTGTGCAGTTCCAGCATTTCCTCGATGCCAATTTGTATCCGATGCTAAGTTATTCTTCCGTTATACTGTTGCTGAAGCCCGATATCGACCAAAATGCATAGAGCACACACTATTACCATACATAAAATGTACATTCTTCAGTATGTATTATAATAGGTTAGATCTTGTAGATTTCTATATCTAGAGAAGCAAATAATGCTTTATAGGCTGCAATACAAGTAATGTAAAGGGGATGAATTTAATGGATATTTGTTATTATTCTAGTTATTAGATATGATCTCTTATGTACTTCAAGAACATCGAGACCTTATCCCTTCTATTAACAGATAGATAACAGATTATGAGTTTGTTCATTTTCCTGTGTTTCCCCTTTGTATACCAGCATCTCCTGTATATTTTTGGCAGCAGAGCAATTTGATTAGAGATTGGATGTAAATGGTGTTATCTTAAAGCTAAGAGGTCTAATGTTAGTGACATGCATCTCGTCCTCAGCATTTTATCATCTTTTCTTTTGTCCTTCCAAAAAATTCGATTTGATCGACAGATCGAGTTTTAAAAAGCATCGAATGTTCTTATTAATACGCAAATGTACAACTTAGGAATTTTAATCGCGCCCTAATCCCGAAACGACTAAGAGAATGCTTGATTCAGTTCCTTCCAAAAAAATCGATTTGATCGACAGATCGAGTTTTAAAAAGCATCGAATGTTCTTATTAATACGCAAATGTACAACTTAGGAATTTTAATCGCGCCCTAATCCTGAAACGACTAATAGAATGCTTGATTCAGTTCCCCATAAAACAACTGATCAAAATCTATTAAAATCCATTAGATGATGACAGTATTTCGTGACAGAGGTCCTATATCTACTTCATTGAGCAAATTGTTAGTGCATATCTAACTATAAATACACAGGTTTGTAACCAAGTTCAATAGATTTCCTAACTGCATCTAGTGCTAACTGAGTCTTTCTACTGATCTCAGGCCACATTTTATCACAGCATCTCCCACAGTTCTTGATTCCCTCAACAAGCTGCGCGAATTCTTGAACCATGAGAGCTTCTTGAGGAAGTTGAGACTCCACTACAACTTCTTCTGGTTCAACATTCCACCCAGTCTGAAGATTCACAAACTTTGCCCCCAGTTGTAAGGACAAAAGAGGCTGAATTTTCTCGATATGGGATCGCTAGATCGTGTAAGTGGATCGAACCTATTGAACTGTACAAAGATAAGTCCATCGACACGTTAGATAGAAAGGAGCAATAGAATGTTGCATTTGTCTTGGGTTCTTGTTCCCAGTGAAATGAGGCAGTACAAGCCAATATAATGCCCTTTGAATTAAGGGTAACTTTAGGTAAGGCTGTAACAAAGGTAGGTAGTTGATAGTTAACTGCCCATAAAATGAGTCCTATGCAATACCAACCTAAGTCACCAAGTGCTCCAAGTGCATCACATTCTGGATTTACTCTTATGTTGCTGTCTAGGAATTCCTGGTCTGCTCGAAACGATGATGTGCAGTTAATCTGAAGATTTCAAGGTGGAAAAAACAGAATCAAGGGTAAGTTCATGTAGTAGTATTTTTTTTTAAGGAAAAATTGAGGAACAACACCAACTTTTGATTTGGTGCACGAAACAAGACGAACTAAACGACAAGCGATGGGATGTACAACACAAACTTTATGGCATAGGTGAAGCGAATCAACATACATGACGATTTTGGTCTGAGATTCGTTTAGCCAAGCCTTAAAGTTTGTGCTGTGGAACCATGTCAAAATAGTTGTTTATGTTGCTTCATGCACTCATGCCATAAAGTTCGTGTTATTCGTCACACCTTGTTTAGTTTGTGCCGTTTTGTGCACCAAACCAGTAGTTGGTGCTATTCGCGCCAATTTTTCCTTTTTTAACAGAGGACATACAAGAATAAGTATAAATTACCAAGCAAATATGCCCAAACTTGGCTGAATCAGAGATGATTTCCTTCATTTTCGCCGTCCTAGGATGATGATACCACATAGTCCCATCCATAAACTGCACCCCATTAACCTCACAAGCTTCTAATATTTGGTCAAGTTGAGATAAATCTAAGGCAGTAGGCTTCTCAAGGAGCACATGTTTCTTCTTAGAGGCAGCTAACACTGCCCATTTAACATGTAAACTTGTGGGTAATGGCATATAAACTGCATCAACTTCTGTGTCATCTAGTAACTCAATATAGTTGCCATAAATCTTGATCAATTTTTTCTCATCTAGTAAACCATTTTGTGCTGCAAATTCCTCGGCTTTTTCGAGTGATCGGCTAGCAATGGCGTGGACGGTAGAGTTTGGGGATAGCTTGATGGCTCTACATATTTTTCTAGCTATGTTTGCACATCCCATTATGCCAAAACGTACTAGTGTTTCATTTCTTTCCATTTTGGTTGGGATTGGTTAGTTTTTCACTCTTTGAGCTTTTTTGTGTGTTTTTTCTCCAATGACATGAAGTGGTTATGGATTTGTTTGGTTATAAATGGATAAGAATACGTGGTTTATCTTGCACCCCAAGCAAATTTGATTGTGCATAGCATCAATATGCTAGTAATTTGATGGTAGGGTTACCATTTAGTCCAACTAGTATCTTTGCACGCGATGCGTGCGTGACATCGCACGTAGGTGATTTTGTCATTTTCACAAGCTTTTTAATTTAATCGTCATTCAGGTATATTGTTCTATTTTTTGTTTTTAGCTAGTGCGATGTAACCGCTTAAATAGGTTGTAGGGATCCTTTTTTCCCTTTTGTCAAAAAAAAAAAATGAGATAATGTAATTAGTAATTTTGTTTGGTTATTAGAATGATTTTAAGTAAAGGCTGACACCAAAAACGTGAGCTTTCCATATATAATGTAGACAGCCATGTCATTAAGACCCCTACTAGCCTGGACAACTACCAATAGAGGAAGGGGTGGGGAAGGAAAAAGTAGTTGAGCAATGCAAGTGGGAGGAGAGAGAAAGGGAGTGGGTTTAGTGGGTATATCCATTTCATAAATCCATTTCATAAATGGATGAACTTTTGCTCATACTTCCTTTGTTTGGCATGATAGACAAGATCTACAACCTTTAAAAGTTAATTAGCTACTA